>JAWZTI010001217.1:0-15442 GCA_039880955.1 Chlamydomonas urium | reverse complement strand
ACCGCAAACGGCGGCAACGCCAGGGCGCCCGGCTCCAGGCCTCCATCTGCCGCGCCCGCCCCCGTCGTTGCAGCGGCGCCAGTGCCTGCTGTGGCTGCGGCCACTCCTTCCCCCGTGGCTGATGCTGCTGCTGCCCCGGCGCCTGTGGCGCGCGCCCCAGCCGCTCCCGCCAGGCAGTGGGGCCGTCCGGTCGCGGCCCCTGTTGCTGCTGACGGTGACAGCGCTGAGCCGACGCCTGCCGAGGCCTTCCGTCCCGCCGCCGTGGCATCGTCGTCATCCGCAGACGGCTTCAAGGACGTGCCCGCCAAGAAGAACCGCCAGAAGGCGTAGGGAGGGCGGTGACCGGCGCGCCAGGAGCATTGCTAGTCGGTTTGCGCTGCAAGTGCTATGCGAACAAGGCCAACCCTAATTCTTTGGATACAACCTAATGCTTAGCATGCTTCCAGTGCAAAGGGCCTCCTGGTCAGGGTTGACATGACGCGGCGCCAGTGCGACCTCCGCCGGCGTGCCCTCTTCTTTTGGCCTGAGGTTTTAGCGGTGTTCGCTGCGGCTTGTCTGGCTGGCTTTGTTGAAGGCAGTTCTGCGTAAGCGGTGTCGCGCTCTCTCTTTGCCATCGTGTAATTTTGACGCGATTGCGCTGAAGGACCGAGCAACAGCAAGTGCTTGTATTTATGTTCATTGCATGATCAGCCATCGTAAACAGACACAATGGCAGTGTGCGTGGATAGCGTATGGCAGCAGGGCAGGATGTGATGAAAATCTGTTTGAACACAGGTGCTGAGCTCAGCATGTTTACACCGAGATGTGTAGGAAGCCAGCAAGGCAAACTGCAAACAAGCATACAGCAGGGTACAAGATGTACATTGTTTACCGCAACAGTGGCATTCCACCAACTTGGTGAACTTTGATGTTGCCCGCCCCACCCTTGCTGCAGAAGTCACCAGGTGCTGTTGCACTGCCAATGATGCTTCGCGAGCAAATCTTGTTGACATGAACCTTCCGCGGAATCAGCTGGGCATGAGTCATGCTGCATGACTAGTGGCAGGGTGTGGGGGCAGGTTCACCTGCCATCCATTCCCCATCTTACCTGCGCGCCCAAGGGCGTTACTCGCCTTCTTTCTGAGCATGTCACATGCCACGCGAAACATGCTTTACATCTTCAACAACCGAACAAGGTTAGGTTTCTAACAGCCTCACAGCAGCAACACGCATGGAAAAACAGCGCGGCCCCCCTCGCCGTACAATATCATGTCAAGAGTGGTGGGTGATGGATCAAACGTCAGGGACCCTGACTCAGGGTGCCAAGGTAAGAAAAGACGTCAACAGTCAAAGCTTCGCGCCCTTCAATCCCCCGCTGGTACCTCAGCGAGGCTTCAAGGGTCTTTGCCACTGTCAGGTGATGTCACATCACCAGGGCGTACAGCAGCTGCTGCAGCCCGAGTTCTGGTGGGTCAGGACGCTTATGCAGTGACCTTGTTCTGCAAACAGCAACACAGAGCAGCAGGGTAGTGCAGTCAGTATTCCTGCCAGTGTCATAAGCTTGTATTTCATGCTCATCAGCAGACAGTACATTTCGTGCACACAAAAACAAAGCAGGCCCTGGCAGTGCCCTGGACATGCCCTGGAACATTCACACCAGCTGCTCACAAACATCTACCTCACCCTCGCCATCTATGCCATCTATGGAAATCCATCGCACCTTGGCAATGATGGCGGTCTGGATGTTGGGGGGCACGACGTCGTACTTCTCCAGCTGCATGCTGTACTGCGCGCGGCCCTTGGTCATGCCACGCAGCACCGACACGTACTGGAACATCTCGGCCAGAGGCACAGACGCAGACACCAGCTTCATGCTGCCGGGCTTATCCTCGAACTTGTTGACAATGCCACGGCGGGAGTTCAGGTCACCGATGACGTCACCCATGTGGTCCTCGGGGGTGGTGACCTCGACCTGTATGGCAGCGCAGTAGTGTTGGGCAATCTTCAGGCAGGTGTGGGGCACAGGAATGAACAGCCTGAACTGCCTAGATGCAGACTGCTCTATTCGCTAGTTCAGACCCTTGCCCGCCTACGCCATGAACTTGCAAACTGAATCAAGCTTACACTCCCAGCTGCCTGAGCTGATTGCTTGCTACAAAACCCTGTCAACTTCATCCCTCATCAAACGCCATGCATCCTTCCCCTTGCACCACGACCTCAGCACCTTCATGATGGGCTCCAGCAGGCGAGCACCAGCCTTGCCCATGGCGTCGCGGAACGCGCCTCGTGCCGCGATCTGGAATGCCAGCGCGGAGGAATCGACCTCATGGTACGAGCCGTCGGTCAGGACAGCAGTGACATCCACAACGGGGAAACCAGCCAGGGAGCCGGAGGCCATGGACTCTTCCAGGCCCTTGAGCACACCAGGGATGTACTCCTTGGGGACAGATCCACCCTTGATCTCAGACTTGAACACAAAGCCGGTGCCGGGCTCCCCGGGCTCGAAGCGGATGGCAACGTCAGCAAACTGTCCGGAGCCGCCCGACTGCTTCTTGTGCACGTAACGCACCTCGGCGTTGCGCGAGATGCCCTCACGGTAGTTGACCTGGGGCGCGCCAACCTCGCACTCCACCTTGAACTCACGGCGCAGGCGGTCCACAATGATCTCCAGGTGCAGCTCACCCATACCCTCAATGATGGTCTGGTTGGTCTCCTCGTCACGGGCGTAGCCGAAAGAGGGGTCCTCCTGGGCCAGCTTGTTCAGGCCCACACCCATCTTCTCCAGATCAGCCTTGGACTTGGGCTCAATGGCGATCTTGATCACAGGGTCAGGGAAGTCCATCTTCTCCAGGATGATGGGTGCCTTCTCGTCGCACAGGGTGTCACCAGTGATGACGTCCTTCAGGCCAGCAATGGCAATGATGTCACCAGCCACCGCAAACTTGACGTCCTCACGGTTGTTGGCGTGCATGATCATGAGGCGACCCAGGCGCTCCTTCTTGCCCTTGTTGGCGTTCAGGGCGTAGGTACCCGCCTCGCACACACCAGAGTAGATGCGGCAGAAGGTCAGGGAGCCGACAAAGGGATCGGTCATGATCTTGAAGGCCAGGGCGGAGAAGGGCGCGGAGTCGGTGGCAGGGCGAGTCAGTGGGGTCTCAGCATCGGCCACATCCACACCCTGGACGTCATCGATGTCCAGAGGGGAGGGCAGGTAGTCGACGACAGCATCCAGCAGGGGCTGTACACCCTTGTTCTTGAAGGCGGTACCGCAGACCATGGGGGTGAAGGCCTGGGCGATGGTGCCCTTGCGGA
Organism: Chlamydomonas urium; assembly: GCA_039880955.1. Lineage (NCBI taxonomy): Eukaryota > Viridiplantae > Chlorophyta > Chlorophyceae > Chlamydomonadales > Chlamydomonadaceae > Chlamydomonas > Chlamydomonas urium. The sequence continues at coordinate 12,151 of JAWZTI010001217.1, read as the reverse complement.
TCAGGCGGCGGATGGTGGCCTCATCGGGCATGACACCCTCGAAGTAGGCGGTCAGCACATCATCATCCTGCAAGTTGAGCAGACAGCGTGATGCTGAGGTGAGCACACCTGCACGCACCAGACAGACCTCTAGAAGACAGCCCTCTCGCCCTGTGGGTCAGTTGCCACCATCTCATCTACAGCCTTTAAAAGGCAAGTTGTGGATGGTAGATGTTGTGTGCGACACAACATCTACCATACCACCTCCACTTGGCTCCCAGTCACTACCAGCCAGCGTGACAACCCCACCACGCACCTGCTCCACAATGGCATCAATCAGCTTCTCCCTCCACTCGTCGGCCTGGGCCTTCATGTCCTCAGGGATCTCCACCTCGTCGAACTTGGCACCCAGCTCCTCACCTAGCAGCAACAGTGCAGCAACATGAAGGTCAGTCCGACGAGCTTTGCACATTACAATGCCTCCCTCCCTATCCACCCAGATGCGTATGCATGCAAAAACCTGCTAGCAACCTGTGTGTGCTTCACAAATGAGGGAGCACAAAGAACTGTTTGGCACCAAACTTTCTGGAGCACCGGAAGCTAGTGTGCCACTAGATTGTGACACAGCTAGCTAGCTAGCTAGTGTGCCACTAGATTGTGACACAGCTAGCTAGCTAGCTAGTGTGCCACTAGATTGCACACAAGCTGACAAACAACTAGCTGACGCACAGCTGTAGCTGCTGCACAGCCAGATGGCCCGCAGCTACAACTCACCACTCCAGATGAGGGCCTTCATCTTAACCAGGTCAACCACACCCTTGAAGGTATCCTCAGCGCCGATGGGCAGCTGGATGGGCAGGGGCTTGGCGCCCAGGTTGCTGATAACCATCTTCACGCAGTTGTAGAAGTCAGCACCCATGCGGTCCATCTTGTTGACGAAAGCGATACGGGGCACCTGGGTAGTGGGCGGTGAATGGGCAGTGCAGGGTGGTGAGCAATGCTGGCTGGTCACTAAGCATGCTGTGGAGGGCTGAGGGCTGAGGGCTGAGGGCTGAGAAATGCAGAGTGCTGTGGAATACAGCCATCCATCAGCCAGTGTGCGGCAGAGCTGGCTGGCTTGTGAACACCGCAGGTGCATCTGTGGCCCTGAACCATGGGTCGCTTGCAAGGCACTTGCTGGCAACCCTGGCGTCATCAGGCAAAGCTAAAGCTGCCTGCCATGTACAGCCGCCCTCACCTTGTACTTGTCAGCCTGGCGCCACACAGTCTCGGACTGGGGCTCCACGCCGGACACGGCATCGAACACAGCGACGGCACCGTCAAGCACGCGCAGAGCACGCTCCACCTGTTGAGGAAGGTAGGTGGTAAGTAGCAGTGGCGACCATGGGCCCTCGAGTTCTGTGAGCGTATAGCAGAACACACGCGTCTAGGCGTACTGGTCAGGGCAGGTGAATGGCCATGGCTTGACTGGCCTGGACAGCCAAATATGCGCAATCGTCTCTGTTGGTCTGCTGCCCTGTTTGCGCCTATGTCACAGCAGCTCCCGCTTACCTCCAGGGTGAAGTCCACGTGACCGGGGGTGTCAATGATGTTGATGCGGTGGTCCTTCCAGAAGCAGGTGGTGGCGGCGGAAGTGATGGTGATACCACGCTCCTGCTCCTGAACCATCCTGCAGTGATGCAAGCATGCAATCGACTGGTTTCAAGTGCAAGCACAACGTGGTGTGTGCTGCACCCGCAGCTTTTGCACATGGAATTGAAACTCAGAAACATTGCTCATCACAAGCTGCAACAGTGACATTGCCGGCTATCGAGCTGCAAGGCTGCTTAGGCTATGCCAAGCAGCCAGTACACAGGCCACATGACTCACCAATCCATGGTGGCAGTGCCCTCGTGCACCTCGCCAATCTTGTAGGACTTGCCAGTGTAGTACAGGATGCGCTCACTGGTGGTGGTCTGCAGGGAGGAGGTGCGAAGGGTGCAGGTGTTGTGTGCAGACAAATGCAGTGCCTGTGCGCTGTGCATGCCATCGGCGCAGGTGCTAGGCTGAGCCTGTTCCGCAAGACGTGAGTCCCAGACGGCGAGGCAGGCAGTGGCGCGGCCTAAGGGCGCACCTTGCCGGCGTCAATGTGGGCCATGATACCGATGTTGCGGTACATGTCCAGAGGCTGCTCACGCCTGGAGTCTGCACACAGTACAGCAGGCCGCGAGACATCCGTCAGTCGGGCGCTGCGGGCGACCACCACAGGCGGGGGTGTGGCCCAGGGGATGCCAACCGCTCCCAGGCCTCACCAGCGGTGCCCTGCTGCGCGGCAGCGAGCTTCACGGACATCCTGGCAGAACGGCTGGCCTTGGCGGAGGGAGCGGCAGCCTGTGCATGGAGTTGGGACAGGCAGGGCGTGGAGTTATCGACCATGCAGGCCAGACGCAGCGACCGATTGACGCGGAATCCAGGCGCAATCGCGCACCTTGAAGGCGCCCTGAGCGACGGGGGCAGCCTGCAGGGCAGGGACCACCATCGAGGAGCGTGCCGCAGCCACAGCACTGGTGGCTGCAGGCACAGCCACGGCCTGGCGGCCAGTGGCGCGGGTGGGCGCTGTGGTCTTGGCGCTGAGAGCCATCTTGGACGGACTCTGCTGCACGCCTGCAAAGTGACGAAGGAAGGCTCTCCAGGGCCAAAAGATTGGGAACAGGTGTGGGGCTGCTCTCATACCTGATCACCTGGTGTTGTCAGCCACACAGGCCTTGAGGTGACGAAGAATCGCTCACCCGTCGCTTTGGCGCAACGCACGTGAGAGGGGCTGATGTGGTGGCGCCTGTATCTAGTTTGAAGTGATGCTCCGCTGAGCCACCCTGGCGCATGGAGTTTTAAGGCAGGTGCACATGCATGCATGTTTGCAGCCCGAGACTTGGATGCAGATTCCTTTCTGTCCTGCCAGACTTCAAGTGCTCGAAGGGACTCTTCCAGCCTGCTCACAGAGTCGCGAGTGAATAATGTCTGATGGATGGTTTCTATGACGGCTCCTAGGCTGCGAGGCAAGCAGTGGCTGGGCAAGCAATAGCAAGGCAGACACCCGCAGCGGGACACGCAACCAGTGGTCACCAACTTCAGTCTGTGATTGGCTGTGCTGAACTACCTGCTCGCTGAACTACCGCCGCACAACTGACAAAGGCACTTTGCTAGTGCTTGTGCACGACCGGATGAGTTGGCCACCGGCAGCTTCTCTGTTCCTTTACAGCCTGCCCCTAAGCAGAAGCAAGTAGCAACAAGGGTAGAAACGACACGCATGGCAAACCAAAACTGTGAGACCCCGAAAACCTTAACAAGGGGGTTGGCACGGCGGCCTGCGCGCAGCACGAAACTCTCTTACACCCGATTGCCCTACAGGGCCTCGAGCGCCAGGAAAAAGGGTAAAGACGAAAGAACAATGTCCCTGCAACCGTCCCTGCAACAAACACGGGGCGCACACTGGACTGGGTGAGGGGTGGCGCCGAGCCTTGTTCAGGTCTCATGCACCTTAGCAACAATATGCACCTGTTTCCCTGTCTGGCAAACAAACGCATTACCACACAAGCACACGAGCTAAGCAACACACGCATTCCGCGAGAAAGTGACTGCTTAGATGACGGTGCCGTCGGGGACAGTGGTGCCGTTCTGGATGACGACGATGCCGCTGCGGATGTAGATGCCCTTGTCCGCATGCGTGGCCTCCGTGACACCCTGCACCGCGGCACAGGCAAGCAGGTGACCCACAGGCTTAGGAATGGGAGAGTGGAGAGTGAAGCAATGACAGGGAGGGAAAATCCTTTCACGGATCAGCGTCTGACTGTGCAGGGCAAGCTTGTTTGCCAGCCCAAAGCTGGATCAGCGGGATTGCACTGCCAAACCCTACACACACATCCCACACCCACCTCCTTGTTGATAATCTTGACGTTCTTGCCGATGCGCGCGTTCTTGTCGACAATGGCGTTGGAGATGACGGTGTTCTCGCCAATGCCGATAGGCACGCCTCCTGCCGCGATTGTCGCTGCCACCTGCTCCTCGCTCTCGTAGTAGTCAGCGCCCATGATCATGGCGTCCTGCGACGCAAGGTCAACACAAGTGTGGGATGGACATCAGTGCGTGAGGGGTAGAAGCAGGATCAGGTAGCTGGAAGCAAGCAAGCTGCATAATGACCCTGCGCTCGCTTGAAAATCCCAGGAGGAAGGAACATGCCAACACAGCACATCTCCCACACATCCCCCGCACCTGAATCACGCAGCCCTTGTTGATGGTAGAGCGCAGGCCAATGACTGCGTTGCTGATGGTTGCCTGCTTAATGCTGGCACCCTGGGCAATGATGGCGTCCGAGACCTTGCACTCCTCAATTGTCGCCGGGGGCAGGACGCGAGGCGAGGTGTAGATGGGGCTCTGGGGGTCGTAGAACTCAAACTCAGCGGGCTGTGGGGCCAGAAAAGGATAAAGGCAGGGGCTCATGATCAGAGTGATTGTGCTGGGGGGCAGCATGCGGGGTGAGGTGTAATGGGGCTCTGGAGGTCGTAGAACTCGAACTCAGCGGGCTGTGGAGACAGGGAAATGGACCGGCAGGGGCTCGTGGTCAGACTGATTGTGCTGGGGGAAGGCATGCGGGGCAAGGTGTAGATGGGGCTCTGGGGATCATTGAACTCTAACTCAGCGGGCTATGGGGGCAGGTAAGGGGAGCGGCATGTGTTGATGTTCTCATCAACCGGTCTTGTAGCAAAGCAGACCTCGCAGCCCCAAGCAACCCAACTATTACCAACCATTCCTGGGTCGCAGACATGTGCCTGGCGACATCAGGTCTGCATCAACCAGTTCAGCCAGGATCGCAGCAAATCCAGCAAAAGCAATACAAAACAAAATCCACTGGTCTCCAAACACGCACCTGGCGGCACAGCTTCAGGTTCTCGTCAAAGAAGCTCTTGATGGTACCAATGTCCTCCCAGTAGCCATAGAAGGGGTATGCCACAACGTTCAGGTCCTTGGCGGCAGCAGGGATGATCTCGCCACCGAAATCGTTGGCAGTGGGGAAGGTCTGCTCGGGCAGGCATGCAAAGGAGTGGGGAGAACAGCTCAGGCATGTGAGCGTCATAACAGTGGGCCACTGGTGAAGCACTGTTTGCTGCCAGGGAACAACAATTGACAGGATGTGAGAATTTGACAGCCACATCTTGGCAGGCAGCTTGTTGCCTCGTCAACCGCCAGAACGCCTGCCCCATCGACTGCCACATTGACTGTCCATCAAGCGCCGGACTCCGCTGCCCCATCCACTGCCGCGCTCCATCCAGTCGCCACTCTTGGCACGCCGCCTACACTGCTGGGCGTAATGTTATGCCTTACCTCCTGAAGCAGCTTGATGAGGGTGTTCTTCTTGAACACATAGATACCCATTGATGCAATGAAGGGCTTCTCCTCGGCCTCCTCAGGCGTCAGACCTGCGGAGAGGAGCGGGAAGCGACAGGCAGCACAGCACGTGAGCCAACAGCCAGGATGAAGGGCTTGACCTTGGCTTCTCAGGCGTCAGACCTGCAGCAGCACCCCTTCCCGCCTTGCCCTCCATTTTGTGCAAAGCCCTTGCTCCCGCCACACTCACACAAGTGAGCGCTGTTCGCAAACATGGCAAAAGAGGGCCTCCTGTGACATTCACCACGACCACCCTCCTTGCCATCTTTGCCATCCTCGCCCTCCACTCTGTGCCAAGCCCTTACCACCCCACACAAATCCAGGAAAGTGGTAGTCAAGCGCATGGCATCAAAAGCTTCCTGGGTCATCCGCCTGTACCGCCCTTGCCCTCCTGCCCTCCCCTTGCGCCAACCCCTTGTTACCCCACACTCACCCAGGCAGGTGGTATCCACGCGCATAGCATCGAGTGCCTCCTTGGTCTTGGGCTTCTCAGCGAAGGACTGCGCAGCAGGGCAGCAACCGCAAGCCAGGGTGAGGTACTGTAACAAGAGTACCAGGACAATAAGCGAAAGAGGTACGTCAAGCACCAAGGAACAACGATCAAGAAAGCGATTGAGTTGGTCACAGTTTGCCCTGCATGCTTGGTGCAGCAGCGGTGGTGCACAGGGGGGTGCTCATACGCCCCACCTCCCCACACGACCATACGCGGCACACTGTAGCCCAACCCGCCACGCCTCGCCACATTTCCCGACTCACCATGACGCGGCGGTTCTCATCAATCTTCATCAGGCCAAACTCCTTGGCGCGCTCGGGGCCGTTGGGCAGGGCACCAATGGTGATGTCAGCTGCAGGCAGGGTGACAATTTGCGGACGTCAGGCATAGGAGGGGCTGGTGGCTTGGTCAGAGCATGGGAGGGGCTGGTGGCTTGGTCAGAGCATGGGAGGGCAGGTGCAGGCTGAGAGATGGAAAGAGAACAAAGGACAGGGGCAGAGAGAGATGGGTGTCAAGCCGGGAGCGCTTTCAGACCTTGATCTCCTTAATTACTGCTCCTCCACCCCAGCGCCCTCGTCTTTTCAGCTGACAGGAGGCTGTGCCTGCTTGTTTTTGACGCGTCTGTACTGCCCCCCTCAGGCAGCTGTCAAAGCACTACCACACCTCTATTGAGAAGAAGTTCAACTGCATCATTGGATGAGCAGCCACACACCACAGGCGGGTACCCAAGGCAGGAACCAAGGGCGGCCTTACCATTCATCTCCCGGTGGTAGTTGACAAACTTCATGTAGTCCATGCGGTACCTGTGTGACCAGGGTGTGAGGAAGGTGTGGCATCAGCAGGTGTGGGGAGAAGGTGTCACAACAGGAACAGTAGCAGGAAGGGCTTGGCACCATCAATTATCTTCAAGGCAATGCCCCTGCCCTTGTCTGTGTCCGAGTCCCTGCCCGGCCTCGGCGCGTGCCCCTGCTGCACATGTCTGCCCCTACCCTGCTTGTCAAAAATGTCAGGCAGTTGCTGGCACAGTTCACAGACAGCCAGAGGGCCATCGCCACAAAACTTTGCTTCTCCGCTAACGTCATGTACGAAACACTTGCAGCAGAGCCTGGGCCTGTAAGCTAAGCTTAGGCCTGAGCAACCCCAGAAGTGCTTTGCCCTGCCCTGACGCATCCCTCTGCCCGTGCTCGCCCCGCAGCGGCCTCCTCCACCACACTTTGCACTCCCACTCCCCGTGGTGAGCGCCCTTTCCTGATGGAACAGCCCCCTCCCGAACATATGCCCCCCGACCCCAGCCCAGCTTCCAACCCCAACCCACCCTGCGACCCCAGCCCCACCATCCCAACCCCAGCCAGCCCAATGCACCCCAGCTTACAGGTGGTCACCGGACAGAATCACGACATCGTCAACCGCGCGGTTCTTGATGTCGCTGAGCAGCCAGGTGTACTGCCTCACAGCGTCAGCAGTACCCTGGAACCACTCCTTGTCGGTGGGGGTCTGAGTTGCGGCCAGCACCTCGACGAAGCCATCGCCGCCGAAGCGCACGCCGGAGCCCATGTTGTAGGTGCGGGCCAAGTGGCGGTTCAGGGACATGGAGTTGAACTGGGTGAGGATGTAGATCTTGCTGATGCCGCTGTTAATGCAGTTGCTCTGCAGAGAGTGGGAGGGAGGGAGGATGCAAGTGTTGGGCGACGGTGGCTCCACAGGCAGTTAGCATTCGTTGACTGATGGCAGCAGTCAATGCCAGCCACCTTTGGGAGGTGAAACGTAGCTGTGAGGTGTGTTGGGTCAGGTTGAGCGATCTATGGGTGGGCCAGCGAGTGTGCCGGTCACGCGCAGCGTTTGCAGTGCGCAAGCGACACATCCCACATGCTGTAAGGGCACAGAATTAATAGCCTTGGCCGAATGGGTGTGCAGGAGCAGGCTGCATGAGCCGGATACTGCAGCTGTTCCCTAAGGGCTCTGGGCGTGACATGCAGGACCCTGCCCATTGTTGCACCCGAGCTCGCTGGCGCTGGGCCTGGACTTCAGTCTGCGTGTGTGCAGTCGCTGGCAGCGCTGCGCGGTGCAGCATGGAGCAATGGATGCTCACCATCGGAACATCGATCAGGCGGTATAGCCCCCCGATTGGCACCGCAGGCTTCGCGCGCGTCTTGGTCAGCGGGAACAAACGCGTGCCAGCACCACCACCCAGGATGATGGCTGCACGCAGCAAGGGGGCGGGGGACAGGACGCGTCGGTCACCGCTTGTGCGTCTCGACGGTGGGCCTTTGGCGCACATTCTCAAGGGCTTGTTGCGACACCCAACCCACCCAGCACGCTGCTGCTCTTGGCCTTGGTGCTGGGCTCGTAGCGCAGGCTGGGCGCCTCAACCACGGCCTTGACGGGCAGGGCGCTGGACCTGGGATTGGGCAGCATCATCCATGGGCGGTCAGGATAAGCTCATGCAGCGCTGCAGAGGGCCATCGATCGCAAGGCGCGCCTGCATACCTGGAGGAGCGAGATACCACTGCAGGGCGAGCACCGCAGGGCCGGGGGACGCCCAGCACGCTGCGACCGCTGACGCTGCGCAGGGAGGTAGGCATGACCTCCCGAGTGGAGGTGCCCAGCGCGCTAGCGCGGGAGGTGGCGTGGATCTGTGCCATCTCGGTGATGCCTGGCGATGGGCGTTGCTCAGGGGATACAGCTCGGAACTGCCCAGGTGGGGTGTGAACGTGTGTGGGGCAGTTCTGAAGGCCAACGGTGGGTGGACGTGCTGCACCTGCCAACCCACTTGCACATGCTGACAGAGCTATGTAACATCTTGGGCATGGAAGGGGATCTGATGTCACCCTGCGCACATAGCAAACATGTGCTGCTGGGCCATGCAGCACATCAGATTCTTACCTGGACTGTCCGTGGGGCGATCGCAGCTGCTGGTGTGCTTGGCCGGATGCACCATCCAAGGGTCGTGGGTGACACAACAGCAGAGGCGTTGCTGCACCAAAATGCAACAACAACTGCTGCACTCACGTTCAGCCTACAGCATGTGCGGCAATAGTCTCGCTTCAGCTCTGGCGGCATGCTGCAGCCGTGATGAAACAGCTTCAATACCCTTTCAACGCCTCCAGACCAGGTGACTGGAGTCTTCCATTCTGTGTTGGACACAGCATACAAATGAGCTGACAAACCTGCCCTCTTGACTGGAGGGACCGGGCAGGGGGTCAGTACCCTGATGTCAGTATCCTGCACTCAGCCCTCAACAAGCCTCCTGTCGCGTATCAGGGTACCCAACGATGCATTCCTTGAGACCAGCCTGCCTGCCTGCTTACACAAACGACGACCTCATTGCCAATTGGTGAGCAGGAACAGAGCCAGCTTGCGGTCACATTAAAGGCACCAGCACAGCCAGCTCAGCTCAGCCATGTCCCCGCCTCCCACTCAGCTCAGCTCAGCTAAGTTTCTCAGAGAACGTAAGGGGTTCGCCATTCCTTTCCTGCGTCTGGGGGTCGCCCTGGAGGAAGGACGATGAGCTTAGTCAGGTCCTCAACTCCCGCCCTGGGTGGGGTGCAGGCCAGGTTGCAGTGGGCGTGCTTTCAGGCTTTGCAAAGCGCGCAAGGCGCAGCATGATACCAGCGGGTTGCTTCCCGGGTAATGTTAAACCATGCCATGTGCTCGCCGGTGTGAGGATGCACTTGCTTATAGCAGGCTTTGGAAATGCTGCAGATCCTAATGTGTGCAACAGCCGCCCCCAATGCACACGCCGTCTCCACATTGTGGTGATGCAGCACATGCACATTCGTGTTTCACATGGGTGCACCCAACACTTGGGGAGGCGGTATACTGAGGCCGGGTCTTGCCGTGGCCACGTCAGTTTTTCTGCTGACGTCTGGGTGCACCCACGTAGTGTCGACACTACAGCCGTGTGTGCCAGCTTGCCCTCTCTGGCACACTCCTGGATGCCACGCTACCATGTGAAGAGCCTGCATCAACGCATGCGGAAATGGCACGCTTGTCGGACCGATGCAGCGGTGATAAACCCTAAACCCTGCAATTTGTTTATGCAGCTGTTGCATTATCGTGATCTATGTGCACCCGGCACGTTACGCCCAGTCCTGCCAACTCAAACAAGGACCTGCTTACCAGGCCGAGCGCCCTGCCGGTCCTTCGCTTGCTCGCTTGGCTGCTTGGTTCGTGGCGCCCGCCCGCGTAACGCTAGTTCCCGCCCGACCCAGCTTCTTGTCAGCGAAGTGCCTGTAGCGGCAGATTGAACAGAACAGGCCGTCCTGCCTTCCTATCTCCAATCCTGCTGCCGATCCGCAGGGCTACAGGCGCTGGAGAACTTTTCGAACGGGGAGCCCCAGTCCCAGGGAGTTGCTGCATTTCGAAGATGCACCGCCGTTCTGCAGCCTCGTTCAGGGGTTTGAAGCAGCGACCTGTCAATTGGTCCATCAAGGCGGCTGTGCTGCTGGCGCTTTGGCAGCTGGTGCAGCCTGCGTTGGCGGCTGATGCCAGGTGCGAGTGGTCGCACTTGCACACTGCCAGGTGTTACGCATGCTGCCTTGGCGTGATGCGCATGTGGCAGCGCTGATCACTCTGCATCGAGCGTAGGGCCGGTGGACGCAGGGTGAGCGCGGGGCGCCCGGTCAATCTTGCCGTGCCTGTCAAATGCAACGCTGGCACCCTGTTGAGTGCTCATGCAGGCACCGGCACCTGCAGCCAATGCTCATCGTCCTCGGCCTCAAGCAGCAGTAAGTATACCCGGAATGCAGACTGCAAGTAGTCAGGTTTTGCAGGGCCCGATGAGAGCGCCATACCGGCACACATCATGCGTGTGACACATCATGTTTGTTGTTCCTGTGGTTCCTGTTCAGGGTGATTGTGTTAGTCAAAACACTTATTATGCAGAATCAAGTTGCCCGACGTCACCAAGGCTGACTCTCATCCCCTGTGACTACTGTGACCTGCTGCTTACATCCTCTGTGTTTGCAAGCAACCCAGTTATGGTGGCAACCCAACCCGTGCTGCTCTGCGCTCCTGCCCACACCGCATGGTTCACACAGGTGTGGCGGCTTGGGTGGCTGCTGCCGTCAGGGTGGCCAGGGCTGCTCCCCCATGGGAGGCGACTGTTTCAACGGTCCTTGGCCGGGGTACATGTGTGCAGGCGGCCTGACATGTGTGCCTTACAACATGTATTGGTGAGAATATCTGACGAGGGCTGGGAGGCAGGCGCGCCTGACATGTTGTCAGTCTTGGACCAAGACGCTTGGTGACAGCATTTTGTGTCAAGACGCCGCACTGAGGGTTGAGTGTTACCAGTGCACCTGCGAGTATACATGCGTTTGCTGCAGACTATCAGCTTCTGAAGTGCTGCACCACCCAGCTCAAGTGCTGATGGGTGACCATTGTTTAAGAACAAAACTGTTCAAATTTGCTTCACATCCCACACTTTCCATTCACGGCCGGGCCCGACTGGAGTAGTCGCGCCAGCTCATCGCGTGCGCAACCACGCACTCGCACACGGCATCAGGTCGAAGCTGGACTCGCCCAGGTTGAAGACCTGCCCGCATCAGACTGCATACTCCTCCCAGCATACTTCCTTTGCCATGGCCTCACCTGTGCAACGACAACCGGCCTGTGTTATGCTGGTTTTCTGCAGCACTCCACACAAAATACATTGGCCTTTCCCTCATTGCTTGTTGCTTGTGCCTTGCGCAGGTGGGCATGCAGGTTCGCCGCTGGTGCACCGACTCCAACGCCCACACCCACACCCATTCCCACACCGACGCCTGCTCCGATCCCAACGCCTCAGCCAGCCTTCAACGGCATGCTGCAGCCGTTCTCCCCAGCGCCCGGGATGGTGGGCATGAACTACGGCACGGTGGGTGGCTGGCGTGTAAGAAGCTACCCATGCTTAGTGGTGGCAGCGCTCTCATATGGTGCCCTGATGGCCAGTGATGGGGTGTCGTTTGCAATCCATGATGCACCGCAAGGGCACTCAGTGTCCCTACCCAATATTTCGGACAAATTTCATGGTTTCTGGGTTGGTGTCCAGCAAGGCTGAAGTTATTAGGGTGACAGCTGCTGCATGGGGCTTGAAGTTATTAGGTTGCCGATGACAGCTGCTGCACAGGGCTGGGGTCTGCAAACACACTACAGCCACGTCCGTCCTCCCTCCCCGCTCCCCTTCCTTGCCTGCACCATACAAGTGGGCCATCCTTTCTCCCTGTCTCCCCCTATCTTCATTCCCTCGCTGCACTGTACCACAGCCATTTCCATCCT
>JAWZTI010001216.1:0-15443 GCA_039880955.1 Chlamydomonas urium | reverse complement strand
TCACCCACCTCATCCAACAGCCCTTCAACCTGCTGCATGCGCGTCCTCAGCGCAGCCGCCTCTGCATCCCCCCTCACGATCCTCTCCACAAGAGATGCCTTCTCCTTCTCACTCCACTCCAGCTGGGACTGTGCCTGCGCCGCCACCTCCTTAGCTGCCGACAGCTCCTGCTGCGCTGCCCGCAGCTGCTGCACGGTGCCCCTGGCTGCTGTTGCCTCCGCGTCCAGCATGTTCATGGCACCTGCAGTGCCAGGGAAGTGGCCATCATGAGGCGCGTTTAGTTGCATGAGAGCTGCTGCACGGTGCCCCTGGCTGCTGTTGCCTCCGCGTCCAGCATGTTCATGGCACCTGCACAGGCAGGGGGTGGGCAAGTGGGGTGTGCGCTTCAGTGCCAGTGCCCAACATTTGATTCGCATCGCCCAGTTGGCTCTGCATCCAAAACGTCAAGGAGCACCTCATGGGTGGGGACAGGGCGCGGTGGGGAGATGCATTGACCTTTGGAAAGGGCCATTGCGCTGAACCCATGTTTGCATCATTCCAGCTCACGCCTTGATCCATCACATGCACCCCAACCCCCCAAATTACACGCAGTGCTTGACGCACCTGCAGCGCTGTGCAGCATAGCGTCTGCCGTGTCCGTTGCCATGTTGATGCGGCGGCTGAGGTCGTCACGGCTCTGCTGCAGCTCCAGGTGCAGCTTCTCAACCTGCAACAAGGTAGGGCAGCAATAGCAATAGGGCAGCGTGCGTGTGTAAGCAGGCTCTTCTCTATGTCATTTCTGAGAATGTCGTCTCTCGTTTGCGCCTTGCTCGAGAACTTGCAAGTAATGCACCTTGCAGCCTCATCACACGCTCTGTAGTCACTTTCTTCAGCATCAGGCATAAGCAACTTATGAACAGTTATAGTAGTGCTGTGGTACAAGTCCGAACACATAACATGACTTGAAGCACCCTCCCCCGGGGCCCCATGACACTCCTTCTCAACAACCCACACACCTGCAGCCTCATGATCTCAGCGTCCGCCGCATGCGCCGCTGCCCGCGCCTCCGCCTCGGTGCGAGCGGCCTCCAGCGAGCGCAGGCGGTCCTCCTTGGCGCGCGCCCCGGCAATCTCAGCCGCGGCCTCGGAGCGCAGCTCCATGATGCGAGCGCGGTCCATCTGCAACAGCAGCATAGAAAGGCCAGTCCTATTAGGTGTGGCATGTACTGCTGTCTTGGTGGTGTACTGCCTGGGATCCAAGGGAGCGACGTCGCTCACAGAGGGGGAAACGCTTAGGTGCTGAGCTCCATGATGCGAGCGCGGTCCATCTGCGGCGGCGGCAGCAAAAGGATCAGGTGCGGATGGGTGCGGTGTGTACTGCTGTCCTAGCGGTGTACTGCCTTTGCATCTGCTTCCTTCCTCTTCCGCGCAATTGTCAACACAGCACGCCGCACCTCCACCTCGTCCTTCTCCCCTCCCTTCCCCTCCCCCCTTACCTCTAGCTGTGTTGAGCCCCGACTTGAGCTCCATACACCAGCGCCGGTACTCCTGCCCCGCCCCCCCTCTTTTCCCCCTTCCTCACCCCCCAGCCTCCCTCTCCCTGCCCCTGAGACCCCTTACCTCCAGCTGCATGCGCTGCGCATTCAGTCCCGATTTGAGCTCCATGTACTCCCGCTCCACCTGCTGCCGTGCGCTCGACTGGCCCTGCGCCACCGCCTCCGTCGCTTCCGCCACCTTTCGCTCCGCTGTCATCTCGCGTGCTGCCACCGCCTTCTCCCGCAGCTCTAGCGCCTTCTCCAGGTTACGCAGCTGGTCCTGCCAGATGAGTTACAGGTCGATGCACGCAGGCAGGCATACAGTAACTGTGCAAGGGCCTATAGATAGGTTCATGGCCTGAAGAAGGTGCTCAACTGTGCACCTTGGCCTTTTACGCAGCTGCTGATGTCACAATTTGAAGGTCATGATGATTAATTACCGTATGACCTGTACTGCTTGACCATGCGCGACAAGGATACGCAAATCCTGGTATCAAGGTGGCCCACACCACATGTCCCACCCAGCAACTTCTCTCCTCAGCGCCCCAGCCCTGCCCCACCTGTCTCGAGTCCAGCTGCTGCTGCATCTCAGCCTTGAGGTTGCGCATGCGCTCCTCCTCCTTGATGATCTTCTGCCGGTGCTCATAGGCGATGCCCTCGACGTCACGCTGTGCCGCGGGCAGGCGGCAGAGGCAGCAGAGGCATCAGGTCAGTAGCAGGGGCAGCAGCAGCAGCCGAGGCAGCAGGGGCAGCAGGTCAGTAGCAGGGGCAGCAGCAGCAGCCGAGGCAGCAGGGGCAGCAAGTCAGCAGCAGGCGCAGCAGCAGCAGCCGAGGCAGCAGGGGCAGCAAGTCAGCAGCAGCAGCCGAGGCAGCAGGGGCAGCAAGTCAGCAGCAGGGGCAGCAGCAGGGGCAGCAGCAGGGGCAGGGGCAGCAGCAGGGGCAGCAGCAGCAGCAGAAGCCACAGATCAGCAGCATGATGCGTCACCCTGCAACCATCCTGCCTTCCAAGCTTGCGACCACCTGTTCCGTTCTTCTGCCTGAGCCTCCCTTGCCTTTGGACCTTAGCCCTGCTGAGTCTGCAGCTTGCCCAATCATCCTCATCCCCATCTGCAGCCTATGCCCTGCGCCTTCCACCAGCCCCTCCCCCCTCCCCAAAACTCCTCACCTGTTGCCTCTAGCTTGTCCCTTATCCTCATCCATACCTGCAGCCCTTGCCCATGCCCCCTTCCCAAACCCCCTCACCTGCTGCCTCCGCAGCTTGTCCATCATCTCCTCCTCACGCTGCCTGAGCTTAGACAGGCGGTCATGGTGCATGCGGTCCAGCTCCTGGCGCTCGCTCTCAACCTGGCAGCGGCAGCAGCAGCGGTGGCAGCAGCAGCAGCCACAGTGAGCACATCAGGCTTGATAAGGCAAAATGATAGGCGACCAGCAGCAAAGCTGCACACAAGCCGGGCAACCAGGACGTTCTCATGCAAAGCAGCAGGGCAACGCATGGCACACGTGGTGCCTTGACAAATGCAGTTGAGCTGCAACATGCTCCATCCATACATGCAAACCTCTGCAGCCGCTCTGTCTGCAACTTCCCCACCAAGCCCTCCGTTTCCACACCTGCTTGCGGAACTTCACCGCCTCATCCAAGCGCATGGCGGCAATCTCAACCTCACGGATGCGCTGCACCTGCACACCACAAAGCATCAAGGGCCATAAGCCGGCACTGGGTCAACTAGCTGCACCACCGAATGTCCCACCAACTGACCATCCACTGCGCCTGTACCCGAGCCTGCCCCTCCAGCTGCTGCCACCAACTCGTGCTGCATTGGAAGGGCTGGGGCCGAGCCAGGATGTATGGCTGAGTTGGTGCAGCACAAGCCCACCAGCGCAGCTGCTGCTGCTCCGGCTCATACTCTGGAACCTATCATACCCCTCCCTTTACCCAGACCAAGGGATGCGCAAAAGCCCTCGCCCGAACACCACACCTACAGCTGCGCCTCTGCCTTGGCGTGCTGACCCAGCTCTCCTCCTCACACCAAAGCGTCACCCCGACCCCGAGCAGCCACCAAGCTCCAGCAAGCGCCCTGCCTGATGTCCCCACCTGCCGCTGCACCTCTGCCTTTGCCTGATCACACAGCTTGCCTCCTTAAACGGAGTTGTCACCCATCACCTGAACAACCCTTCAGCTCAAACAAGTGTCTGGCCCATTCCTCCCACCTGCCGCTGCACCTCCGCCTTTGCCTGCTCCTCCAGCTCCTGCCTGTATGCTGCCATGCGCTCCTCCAGGCCTGCGGTGGGCCTCAGCTTGTCTGCCCTCATCTTTGCTTGGTACTCGTGCTCAAGCTGCTGCATCCGTAGCTCCATCTGATGCCTGGGTCAGTATGGGGTAAGAGGAAAGTTGGGTATGGCTCCGGAAACCCAAGGCAATGCAATGAATGCTGTGAGCTTACTGAGCTCAGTTGACAAAGCAATTGCTCCTGCTAAACAGCCAGACTCATGCCAAGAACACAAGTCCCCTGTAAAGTAACTGGAATAACAATGGCAGCTAGTAGAAGACTTTGCGCAAGGGCACTGGGATCTCCCATGGGTGCCCCCCACCTGTCGCCGCCTGCTGTCTGTGTGCCACTGTCGCTGCCGCTGCCGCCAGCAGCACCTTGGGACAGCACTGACACTGCCTGCACCAGGTTGGTCAGCAAGCAGCTGGCTGGCTGGCCTGGGAGGGGCATGTGCAGGGTGCAGGCACTGATGAGCCAGAGTCAGAGTCGCATGGCGCCAGTGCATGGTGTATGCATGGCGCCTGTGTTGCTGCTAAACAGCTGCTGCTCAAATGTATGTGTCAGAGGCGACAGGTGCAGATAGGTATGACTGCAACCGCACGCTCACCCTGTGCCTTGGCTGCTGCAATGGCGGTGTGGAGGAAGCTGTTGCGGTCAATGTGCAGCACCTCCAGCAGCTCATCCTCCGTCAGCGCAGGCCCATCCGACACCGCCGACTCCTCACGAAACACGGACAGGCTGTAGCTGTAGGCCGCGGCGTCCAGGTAGCCTGCAATCATGTGGTTGACCGCCCTGCGCCGCAGCGAGGGCTTGTCGCCTGCAGGCGGGCCCAGGCGCAGCACCTGCCCGCGCTGCAGCTGTCTGAGCAGGTGCGCCCGCAGCTGTGTCTGCGCATACACGCATGGCACACAGGCACTGGGTGTTGCTTTTGCTGTGCTTGAAGGCATGCATGTGGCCGGGATGTGCATGCACCTTGACATTGCTCAGCACTCCGGTGCTCTTGAGCTGCGTGTAGAGCTGGCTCTTGAACTCTTCTGGGTCCAGCCCTTGCTGCTGGTGCTGCGGGTTCGTGTCCAAACTACGCACGACGTCGCGTTCTGGCTCCATGGCTGCACGCGTTGGTCTACAAGGTAAGCATTTCAAGCAAAGGTTCGATTTGCATGGGCGCGCCTGCCCATGAATGGGCGTGTGGGGGGCGTATACTTCGGTTACCAACGTTTAAGCTTGATGAACGTGGCAGCCCAGGTCTTTTCCTGCAGGCAAACAGCTTGATATTAGCAGCAGCAAATGCAAGGTGTGCATGGCTGTGGGTGATTGCAAACCTGGAATTTATCCTGACTCCTCGGTGGGCCTTTACAACAAGCAGCGTGGCTTTCGACACGCGGTACGGAAACGAGCGAGCGAGCAGGGATGCAGATTGCGTTGCGCTCGAATCAATCAGCACCGCTCGATGGTCGCGGGCGGTGCCTTCCCCCACATGCATGCTTTGGTGTTGATGGCCCCTACCATCATCCCTCCAGTTTTTCGTCGGCCCCCCTTTCACGGTGCGCCCTGCACACCTTTCCGTGCTCGCTTTGAGGTAGCCGCCGGGTGGACGCAGCAGCACTCACGACGCGCCCGCCCGCGGGGCGCGAGGCTTTGCGAGCGAGATGGTGCGGTGGCTCGGCTGCTTGCGGCCCGTCACCACCTTGGCCGAGCAGCAGCACCAGAGGGAGTCCGCAGCCGGCCCTAACGCCGGCGCCGAGCCAAAAGCAGCGCTACCAGCACCGACTCCCGCCTGTCAACCGCACAAGCATCCCCCACCTCCTGGCCCAGTCGCAGCACTCCTGCCCTCGCCACCAGCGCAGCCGCAGGCCGGTGGCCCTAGCTGCGCCAGCAAGAGCAGCAGCTCCGAGGGTGGCGCCTCCTTTGGCAGCCTGCCATCCAAGGCCCTCAGTGGCAGCGTCACCACCCGCTCCTCAGCGCCTGCCAATGGTGGCACCAGCGTCTTCGACCTCAGCACCACAGGGCTGCTGTCGCAGCGCCGCCGCTGCATCCTCAAGCCCATGGCGTCTGCCTACGCACGCAGCTCTGACCCAGACATGCTGCGCACCATCACCCAGCGTGCCTACCCAGGTGAGCGCACCAGGCAGCCTGCATGGGCAACTTTGGCATTGGCAACAGGCCTAAGCGGACGCCTCCCAGCACCCCCAAGCACAGTTTCCACTCAACTCTCTTAACCTGAAGGCTGAACCTTACCTGGGCAGCAAACCTCCAAAAAGCTTCTAAGGATCTCACAATAAGATCTGCGTAACGCCGCTTGCTGTCTGCTTGGCGTGTTGCACACTGCTTTCCCTCAGGTGGCGGTGCCCTGAATGCCAAGGCCGGCGTGCCACCCGCGCTGCTGCAGCTCGCTGGCTCCGACCCCACCAACGTCCTGCTGTCCCGCCAGGCCTCTGGAGGCAGCCGCTTCGACTTCCGGGGCGGCATGCACAAGGCCATGAGCAGCCTGTCGCTGGCAGGGCGCCACCAGCGGGTCGCCTCCAGCCCCGTCCTACCCTGCTCCTCCTCAAATGACGAGCCGCACGTGCTTTCCGCCTCACACCGTGTGGTCATCGGGGGCGGGGCCGGGAGCGGCGCTGGCACCGCCGACAGCAGCGCCAGGGGCAGCGCTGTCGCCGCCGGCACCAACACGCGCTTGCCCCACCAGCCGTACCCTCGGCAGGGCCTGACCCGCGCCTACAGCGCATGCAGCATCGTCAGCCTGGGAGGCCAGTCTGTGAGCAGCGCGAATAGCCTGATGGCGGCATCGTTTGCAAGGATGCAGGGTCACCTGATCGCTGCGGACGCGGCTGTTGCTGTGGCTACCGTGGCTGGGAAGGGCGGCAACGCGACGGCGGCGACGGGGGAAACAGCGGGGCAGCAGACGGCGACGCCGCCGCTGCCTCCGCCCGTCAGCGACGAGGAGGAGGCGGTGGCGCGGCGCTTTGCTCAGGCGTACCTGCAGGTTTGTGATGCCAGCGATAGCGGCAGCTGCATTAGTTGTAGTGTAGTTGTAGTTATCGTGTGTGATGTGATTGTTTGCAGCGCTGTGTGGATCGCTTCACTCTGCAGCTGTGTGCAAGGTGGAGACAACAGGTGACATCGCCCTTTGACTGCGGATGAGGACTTTGGTCACACAAGTTCCTGCTGCGTTCACAGACCTGCATAACCCTGCCTACAATCTGTGCCCTGCCCCAACCGTAACCTGAACCGCAGGCGGTGTCGTCGGGCAACAGCACCTGGGCGTCTGATCCCGCAGTGTCGGAGGCATTTGACGAGGCTGCCAAGTTGACCACCCACGACGGCCAGAAGTACTTTGGCCGGGCCGCCGTCATCACACGCCTCAACCAAGGTGCTTCCATGTGTATGTCAGGGCATGTGTCTTGGCAGCGAGGTAGCTTGGTGAAGGTGTAAGGGGGCGGAAGGGGCGAGACTTTATGTCCCAGGCAACTCTGCCAAGATGCATTGCTCATCGGTCGCTGAGGCCGCAGCGCCCTCCCAGGGGTCATCGACAGGCACTCAGGCATTCAGGCACTTAGCTGCAGGCACCTCGGGCCCTCAGGGTCTCAAGCATCACCTGCACGCACTCAGCTGTAGGCGCTCAATTGTAGGCATTCAGCCGTAGGCACTTTGCTGTAGGCCCGTGCAGGCACTCAGGCAGTGAACCCACCTCACGCGCTCTATCGCCTCGGCTAGTGACGCACTTACACTCCCCCGGTTTGTGTGGCCCGCCCTCCATGTCCGTCCCATCTCGCAGGCATGCAGCAGTTCCTCAAGATGGTAGGTCAGCAAGCAGGCGGCGACGCCGCTGCCACCAAAATGGCCTCCAAGCTGCAGGCACACCTGGACATCCAAGTCCTCGGCCCAGGGGGCGCCTGCGCTACTGACAGCGTCGGCAAGGCCTCCTCGTCCAAGGCCCCGCCTGGGCGCCTGAAGCGCAGCGCCCACGCGCTCAACGCCTGGTTCAAGGGTTTGGTGGCTCAGGGATCCAACGCCAAGGGGGTGGCGAGGAGGCACACGACGGGTGCGCAGCTAGATAGGCCAGCTGGGAGGCTGGGGCTCCGTGGCAGGGCATCGCTTGGAGGGTCAAAGTCGCAGCAGCAGCAGCAGCAGCAGCAGCAGCATGCTTGTGTGGTGGCCGTGTACAGCTTCAAGTACGGCATCCGCAAGATGACGGTCACCGACACGCTGCGCTTCAGGAACGGACGCATCGTGCGCATGCGCCGCGCCTTCAAGCTGTAGCTGGGGCATGGCAGCGCCGCGCGGGGAAGCAGCTGTGGGCAGCAGGCAGGTCGCCACGCTTCTTGGCTGCGTGAGGTTCTTGCGCAGAGCCCTGAAGCACTCTGTGATGTGTCTTGGCAGCGGCAGTGGCGCAACGGAAGGCGCTTGGCTTTTGACTTGAGGGTCCGCAGATTGGAAGGTCACAAGTGAGGAACAAGTGCCCTGGTCAACAGTGGCGCTTGGCTGGTGTGTTTTAAGGTGCTGGTCAACATGAAGATTGGACGGCATAGAATTGCAGAGGCTGCTTTGTGGAAAGCCTGGGGTGAGGAGCCAGCCCTGGCTCAGCCAGGGTAGCTTGGGGTTGACAACGGGAGCTGTAATAGGGCTCGGCTCAGCATTTCATATGAGCAGACCTTTTGTGGAGCAGGGAAGGAATGATAACACCTCTCCGTTCTTTGAGTAAGGCCGGAGGCAGGGCCAGGTGGGCGGGGTGCAGGCCGCGAGACCTGCCGTTGCACGGGGGCGACTGGGGACGCTGCGGTGCTGGGATATGTCACGTGCCATATGTGGGAAGCTGCGTAAGCGCAGCACGTCTGTTTGGTTTCCTGTTTGGCTTTCTGTTGGTGCTGTTGGATGGCGGTGGCATTGGCCACCACGTCGGGGGCACAGTGCGAATGGGCAGCACCCAGTGGGGGGGGTGGCTGGGCTGACCTGACCCGATCTCCACCCCCTTCCTCCCTGTTGCTCCCCAACCTCTAGTCCTGTGCTTCGATTTCATATAGCTGGCATGTCCGTGACCGCCGGGGCCAATGACGCCCGACTGGGTGTCGCAACACCCCTCAAACCTGCCATCGCCCCCATCTCGTGTCATGTCTAACACTATGAAGGTAGACGTTTTCGTGGTTTTGGAGGTCGCTGCTGCTCAGGCCTTTTCCTTGCAGCCAGGGTTGTGTGGGGTGCAGCGGTTGCTTGAATGGTAAATGAGAGAGTCATGGGAGGAGGGGGCTGCACGTCACTCAAGGTCTGCCTGTGCAATGCTGACCGAGTGAAGCTTCCAGATGCATAGCCCAGACTGCAGTGCACCACACCAGCTACATAGCCGATGAGTGTTGCATGGTTTGCTGCGCTCCGCTGGCTCTCTGAATGTGCGCCACAAGGTTTTACAAACAGCAGTGGGTATGCTGGTTCACGCGCAGCGCTGATGAAATCCATGAGAAATGCTGCCCAGGCCAGGGGCCCTATGCGCCCGCGCAGTGCCATTGGTTATGAGTGCAGCTCGAGGGAAAAAGCATAAGCCCTCCACCCATTGCCACTTCACAGCCACGCTGTTTGCACGCCCGCACCACACGAGCCCTCGGCCGCACCATCAGCAGCCGCTGTTCGCAAAGCACCGCAACCTGCGTTCTGTCCGGCTCGAGTACACGGAAAGCCCTAGCGCGATGCCAGTGAAGGCCGCGTCACTCACCCGCAGCGCGCGGGCGGCCACGCGGGCCGTGGTGGCAGGTGCGCAGACGCGGGCCAGCGCATGCCGGCATGCGCTGCGCGAACCTTCGGGGGGAAAACGCGCCGCCTGCTGACTCGGCTGCGGGGGCTCGCAGCATTGCTGCTCACTGGTTGCTGACCTGCCTAAGTTGCCTCTGCTCGCCCCTTCGCCTGCCTGCCCTCCAGCACCCTAGTTACCCCTGCCACCCTGCGCTTTGCCAACGCCTGATCCTGTGTGCCCCACCCAACACTTGTCCCCCCTGCCTGGCCTGCAGCTGCCCCATGCACGCGCATGGCCAAGGCCCCGCCATGGCCTTGGCCTAGCTGGCAGCAGCATCCATCTCCACCTTGCCTGCGGCATTTTTGCCCCGCCCTCACCCATGCCACATTTCATCCTCTGCCCTGCCTTAAGAGCTGTTTGGCGCGCTCATGTCCCAGCTGGTGGCAGCCTCTATTCCTACTTCCTGTGCGGCTTCCTCCTCCCCATATCTCCCCTGACCTCACCCCTGTCCACCTCTCCTGCCCTGCCCCCAGAGCTGTTTGGCGCGCTTGTGTTCCAGCTGGTGGCGGCATCAACTCGCGACGCGCTGGCCGTCGCCTTCACCTACGCAGCCATCCAGTGTAAGTGCCCACCATGCTGCGCTGAGACCTCCATTGCGGCACATGCAAAGGGCAGCAGCTGCGTTTTCGTCGCGGCCGCAGCTAGCGCCACTGCATCACAGACAACTGCTGCATCTGGGCCGCTGTCTGTCACTGCACGGACATGCGACCATGATGCAAAATCATGTCTGTGCTCACAGTGTCTGTTGCAACCATTCAAGATGGGAAGCCTGCCATCACCGGCGGCATACCAGTCACCCAACTTCCTAGCGCCGCATCCCTGTGGCTCGCTCTCAACCCGCATCCATGGATTTCTCGGGATGGGATATCCCATGAGGGCGCACTGCATGCACACACATCTCACACTTGTGCATTTTCCTGTTGCCGCCAGTTCCAACCACCCCAGGCTACCTCCTGCAACTTGCGAGGCATACCTGAGCTTCCCACCCCTCACCCTGCTGCCTGCACCAAGCACAATGCCTCACACGGTTTTGTCCTCTCTGCTGATCTTGAACATTCCACAGATGCCATCAAGTACGTCAGCGGCGGCCACCTGAACCCTGCCGTGTCGCTCGCGGCGGCGGGGTCGGGGCACGTGCGCCTGCAGACGGGTCTCACATACGCGCTGGCGCAGGTGAGCGTGTGCGGCGCTGCGTTGAGCATGAGGGGTAGAAAGGCAGGACATGCACCCAGGAGTAGCGCAGGAGTGCTCCTGGGAGCAGCTGTTGCGCGCGCACTGGCCTGCTGGTCCTGCTGAAACCCTTGTTGCCATGAGCCAGCCCACCTGCCCACCCTCACATATGCAGCCCATCACTTGATGTCCAGGCACAATGATGCGTATCTGGACACCACCAGACAAATGCCAGCTGTGCTAGCAACTCAGGGCCCCATCTCCCCATCCACATATCCATGCAACTGCTGGGCTGCTTCCTGGCTGCCGTCATGCAAGTGCCCATCATCACCACCGTCACCATGCAGTCCTGCCTTGAATCCCCCCCTTCTGCTGCCCCACCCTCAGCTGCTGGGCTCCTTCCTGGGCGCGATCATGCAAGCGTTCATGGTGCCGGGCGCGCGCCTTGGCTACGAGAGCCCAGGCTGCCTCAACCCCTCTGACGACATCAACGGCTGGCAGCTGTTCTGTGAGTCACAGTGTACTTGGGCACTTGGGCACATACTTGGGTCCAGGTTTGGCATGTGTAGCCCCATGCACCTGCGTTCAGCAGTCTCAGAGCTCTTCCTGTCACTTCATTTGCCATGTGCCCCCTCCTCCATGCCCCCACCCCACAAGCCCCTCGTGCCTCTGCCCCTGCCTGCCCTGCATCCATCGCAGTCTGGGAGTTCTCCCTGACGCTGCTCTTCGTCCAGGTGCAATACGCGGCTCTCTTTGTGCTGCCCGGCCATGGCGACGTTGCGCCCCTCACCTCCGGCCTGGCCCTGTTTGCCATTCTGGACTCAGGTCAGTCATGCCTGTGGGAGGGGGGTGGTAGCTGCCACAAACGTGCGCCGGGGACTAGGGGGGCTTTGCCTCAATTCTCGCCCTTTTGCCCTTCCCGATGCCATACGCCGAGCTTAGCAACAGCAACAACAGCATAACACACCACCAGCCGCTTTCACTACAGGTTTCTCGATACTTTGCCTGGTTTATTGTTTTGGGCAGCTTGCTGTAGATCACGCTGCCCCTCGGATCACACATAAGGGCGGCGCATAAGCTGAATCATCATGACCGTCTTCTTTGCGCAGTGGGCGACCTCACTGGCTACTCGCCCGTCAATCCCGCCCGCACGCTTGCGTCGTCCATCACCTTCCACTGCTTTGGGAAGTGTGAGTGCTGGGGGCGCAGTGTTTCAGCAGCGCGTTTGCAGCCGCAACTTGGACAAGCGGTATGCCAGCTGTATGAATGGATTGAACCTTGTAAATGACTGCCCTTGTAGTACACAATTGGCTGTGGACTCCGTCCAGCACGTTACCCACATTTCCTGCCCCACACCTACTGCCCTTCAAACCTCCGCAATTGCATGCACAGTCATTTGGGTGTACCTGGCTGCGGAAATCCTGGCGGCTGTTGCTGCTGGCTTGATCGCTGTCGGCTACTGGTGGGTGCTGCCAATGCCGGGTGCAGGGTTCAGATTAGGCTTGCGGTGCGCGTCAGGGCCTGGCCCTGCTCAGTAAGGGGTGCACGTCATGGTGTGTAGAACTTAGTGACTCTGCCGTTGGACCCTACTGATGGCCTCAGTCCAGAGCGCAACCTGTCTTTTGATCGTTGGACATCTGTGCACCCCTGTGCGCTCCACCATTCCTTGGCCGCGTGCCTTTCCGCCTGACAAACAGCCTTCATGTTGGTCACGCACACATCATCCTCTTTTCCCCGCCCCCCCCCAACCCGGGCCTTTCTCATGTACAGGGGCAAGGGCATGTACTTCTACCAGGCCCCCCACCGCGAGCACGAGGTCGAGGGACGCGCCGGGACCAGCTACGAGGAGTCGCTGCTGCCGGGCGCCACGTCCGAGGGCGGCGGCGCCGTGACGGGCGCCGGTGTGCCGCTGCGCCGCGACCTCACGTTTGCGCCAGAGGGCATGGAGGACTGAATGTGAATGGGTGGTATGCTGTTGAGACGGGGCCCGTAGGGCAGCCCGCCTCCGCCGTGCACTGAGGTGCAGCATGTGGCAATGGCTTGGATGTGCTGTGGGTGCTGCCGTGAAACTTGGCAACCAAGCAAGTGGTGCAGCGCTGCCGTGTGTGCATGACCTGCACTGGTCGCCTGCGGTCCTGGGCTCTTGGGTTGCTGCTTGAAGCAAGGGGCTGGACGCGGTGGTTAGCAGGGAGGGCGTGTCTGAATAGGTTGAACAATGGGACTTTGTTGCAGGGAAGGGGGCTATGATTGAGCTGCGAGCATGTCACAGTCAGCACAGTGGTGATGCGGCATCGCTTATGCCTGTGGGTGGACCAAGAGGAATGCCATGTTGCAGGGGAGTACACAGGTTGGGAGTGAATCTGCAGGTTATCGCTGAATGCTGTGTCACCTTGGGGTACGGGAGGCTACGAGCAAGTAAGTTGTTTGTTCTGCTTGGGGATTGCCTTCCAGTGCGGGGGAGTGGGCGACGCGACACGTTAGCCCTGCCCTGACACAGCTAACAACAACAAATGGGTCTCTTGGGTTTTTAAATGGAGGGTTGTTGCTGGTTGCTTGCATACATGTCTGGTTGCCGCCTAGTGCAGCGCGTTGTTGCGTGTTGCTGATGAATTGTTTTTGGGCCAGCTGGCTGTAATGCCACACTAGGTGACTACCGAGTTTTCTCTCGACTGCCCTGCAGCGCCTGCACGAGCGCACAGCGTCAATTCGCAGCCATGCAGGCCTTGCAGCAGCCGCTGCAGCGGCATTCAAAAGCGCAGCCCGCCGCCTGCCTACCTTCGCTGCCAGCACGCCTGCGCAAGCCCTGTGCAACGCCATGCCAGCATGAGCAGAGGCACCAGGTGTTGCAGCACGAGCGCTGTGCCAGCGCGGCGTCAACATCGGGCGCTGCAGCCACGGTGTTGCGCAGCAGCAGGGGCGACGGGAGGGCGAGGTGCACAGATCGACGGCGCCGTGCGCTGTGCGGCGCGTCAGCAGCAGCACTAAGCGACCCAGCCGACGTGATTCCTGGCGCATACGATGATGACGACGATGAGGAGGGGCGCGTGTAGGTGGTGGCAACATGGCAGTGGGCATGGGTGGGCTCCTTGCTTGCAAATGAGAGCCATGACCAGATCAGACCAGAATCCCATCATGACCCAGGTCAAGAACAAAACATAGATTGCATTCTGGGTGTGCTGGGCATCACTGCTGCACTCTCATACCCACCACTGCAGAGTTCCCTCGACCCAGAAGGTTGCCGTGGTGGGCGGGGGGCCATCAGGCCTGCTGACAGCGCTGTACCTCGCCCGCCGAGGCTACAACGTGGAGGTGTTTGAGCGCGAGCCGGCACCAGGTGTGGAGGCAGCATGGAGGCAGTCAAACTACCCCATGGTCCTGTCCAGCAGGTGAGGCGTACGGAAGCAGCATGTGGAACTGAGGGCAGGGGCGAGCAGTGTGGGTGGTGAGATTGGACGGGGACTGCAGATGGATGGGGGGGAGTTTTGAGGTTGAGGGTGCCTGTTGAGGGTGCCGGAGGTGCAGCTGTAGGGAAAGGAGGGTCAAGGGTGCAAGCTGCAAGCTGCGTGGAGACATTGTCGTGGGTTTGAGGCATAGGGCAGAGAGCGATGCAAGGTTCCAGCCCCTTTGGCCCTGCCTGTTCTCTACCGCTGTGACGGCACTCCCACATCCCACCTGCTCGCCAGCCTCTCTCCTCCCCCTCTTGTGTGACGCAAGTTACGTCCTACCTCTTCCCGTCCTTGTGACAGGACTGTCGTTATTTTCAGAAGAGCAGGAGCTGCAAGTGCACTGCAAACGCCCCAACGCACCCTTGTTCCCTCACCTCCACCCCAACCCGCTTCCCTCCTTCCACCTTGTCCTTGCCCTCTCGCCCACCACTTTCTGCAGGGCTCTTGTCGCGTTCCGTGAGCTGAAGCTGCAGACGCTCTACAACGGCCCTGACGCACCCCTCCAGCAGGGCACGTGGGATCTCACCACAGGGCAGATGGAGCCGAGTCAGCCCAAGGACCAGAACCTGCAGTCAGCGGTGGTTGGCAGGCAATGTGAGGGCCACGGCTGCTGCGTTGGGCAATACTCAGGGTTCCCCTCCCCTGGGGGCGGTGGACAGGTTGATCAAGGCGCACGCCAACATGGGCGGCACGTTGCCCTGTGCAGCTGTAGCTGCTTTGGATGGGTCATCGTTTTACTGCCGCCTGCTGACCTGTAAACCCAAGGAGTGCCCTGCAGCATCAGGCATGCGGCACTGTAATGCTGCCCAGTTGCTGTCTGAGGCTTGACAATGTTGTTGATGGTGGCATGTTGATCTTCTTTCCGTGCACAGGCTTGACAGCGGCGCTGGCAGCAGAGGCACGCCGGCTGTACCCCTCACAGGTGAGACGATGCAGCTCAGGGTGATTCGGGCAGTGACAGCAGCAACATTTGTAGCAAGAGTAGCAGCAGCAGCAGCAGCAGCAGCAGCACAATGCTCACCTGTTCACTGCCCCGCCCGCTGCACATGCTCCTCACACTCTGCCCTCCCCATTCGTTTTCCCCTGCACAATTTCCCGCGTTTAGATTCGCATCAACTATGCCACCGAGCTGTGGTCCCTGGATGTGCGCAACCGGCAGGCGACGGTGATCACCACCAGCCCCGTCGCCGGCGCCTCGCAGCAGTGCGCCGCGGACCGCTCGCACCGGGGCGCCCCGCTGTCGGTGTCATGCAGCCGCGCCC
>JAWZTI010001215.1:3451-15461 GCA_039880955.1 Chlamydomonas urium | reverse complement strand
GCTCTAAATCGCCCCCAACTTCCACCTGTCTCTCCCCCCTCACAGTTGTGTGATCAGGTGCAGGCCGCGCGCGCATCCCTGGTGCTGCCCTCCCCCGGACTGCCGATCCCTGGCGCCTCGTCCCACACTTTCGCCTCGCCTGGCGACGCAACCCCCTCAGGGGTGCCTGGCACTCCGGGCAGCCCTGCCCTGGGTAAGTGTGGGGAAAGGGGAGTGTGTGGTAAAAGTATGGGGTATGTGTGGGACAGGGGGCGGCAAGGGTAAAGCTGCTTGCATGCGTTGGTGGGCACCTCGAACACCTGCGGCAGCCCTGTATTGGGTAGGTGTGAGGACAGGAGTGTGTGGGAAAGTGTGGCGAGGGAGTGGGGACGGGGAGTGTGGTGGGGTAAATTTGGGCGTCGGGTACGTTTGGGGTAAGTGTGGGGAACGGGAAGGAGGGAGGTGCCTGCAGCAGCCCTGCCCTGGGTAAGTGTGGGGGAAGGAGAGTGCGAGGGCAATAGTGTGGGCGTTGGGGAATTGTGAGGTGAGTGTGGGGATGGAGGGAGCTACTTGCGGCAGCGCAATGGTTGCTGGACGTAGGATACGGGAAATGTGGGGTTGCAGTGTGGGTGTTGGGCCCTGGCGCTTGGCACTGAGTCACCCCCTTGCCTGGTCCTGCTGCTGCTGCCCTTTTGTTGCTGTGTACAGCTGCCTCCCCACCCCTGGCTCCTAGAGGTCCCTCGCATGAATCCCCTACTGTACTCCTGCCCCCTTGCAGCTGCCTACCCTGCCCCCGGCACCTCCCGAACCCTAATCTCCGCCATCTAACATTCATCCCCTCACCTGACGCACCTGCCACCTGAATCTGCTACTGCGCTCCTGCCCCCCTGCAGCTGTCTCCCCCGGCCCCAGCACCTCCCCAGCCCTAACCACCTTGTCCCCGGGGGCGACAGTTCAGATCCCCGAGGAGTTCCTGGATCCGATCACTACGTGCCTCATGACAGACCCGGTCACACTTCCCGACTCGGGCGTCACACTTGACCGCTCAACGGTTGAGCGTCAGGTGTCAATCCAGGTATGAACGCAGAGGTTTGGGCAGCTAGAAGTGTGTTTTGGTTACACCCGATGCTCTAAGCAAGCATGCAGCTCTTGTTGTGGATGTGGCAAGAGGGGATGGCCGGCACGAACGGGACACGTGGGCTGCAATCACTGGGGCTGCATGGTTGCAATCGCCCATGCTGGTTTGCCATAATGGCACACTGCACCTCTCCGCCAACCCTCTCCGTGTTCCCTTTTCCCAGCGCCTGGCACTGACCCCTTCACACCTTCCCACACTGCATCACACTTTGCTTCCACTGAATCCATCAACCCTCTCCACACTGCGCCACACTATGCCTCTCCTCCTCTGCACTGCCTGCCCAGCACACTGAATCTATTACCCCTCCCCGCATGCGCCACACTGCACCCCTCCGTCTCCCGCTCTGTGCGTCCTCCTCAAAGCACTGACCCCTTGAGCACTCCCCACACAGCACCACACCGTGCCTTTCCCTTCCCTTCTCTCTGTGCTACCTCCCCAGGGCACTGACCCCTTCAGCCGCAAGGAGTTGACTATGGACATGGTCACTCCCAATGCCGAGCTCAAGGCACGCATCAGGGCGTACCTGGCAGAGCGCAGGAGGGGCAGGCAGTAACTGACGGTGGCTAGGGAGCGCAAACCGCCTTAACTGAAGGCACGCGTTAGGGTTCATCTGGTGGAGCACAGGAGGGGCAGGCAGTAATCGACAGCGGCTAGGGGTGGCAGGCCTCTTGTTTCCCATCCTCGGGAATCGTCCCGGTGCACATTTGCTTGCTGGTTTACACAGCGAGGCCCCACTCCTTCCAGAAGGGCTTGGCTCAGCAGCCTCTTGGTTGGTTACTTTACAGCACGTAGGCGTGAATTGGCCCCAAGGCTGAAGAGAGGTTTGGCTCGCAGAAGTTTTCTGAAGCCATGTGTTTGTTTGCCTTGGGGTTTGGGGGAAGGCTATGAGTTGGCTGTGTGTTGCATCAACTGTGCTGGCGCGGCAGCTGTGTGATCGTGCTTTCTGATGAGCATGCACACTGGCATGTGCAATGCCAACCAAGACAGGAAGCAGCTGGTTTCATCATTTGCTGGTATGCTTGGCAACAGTATTCGGACAATGACGTTGTACATGGCTATGCTGGCACCTTGAAAGCCTTCCACTGATGCGACCGCCTTGCCAATTGGTGTTACAAAACGCAGGGCCCCTGCTTGAATCTGTGGTGCAGGTGTCGGTCCAAGACCCGCTCTTCCCCTTGCGCGGTGTTGCGCGCAATTCTCTTCTTTCTATCTCTCCAGAAACGCTTTCTCAGCTCAGCTACAGCTGCTTCTACTGCTTCTGCATATTGCTTGCGGCTGTGCAGCCCAACCCTCTGCACACTGTGTTGGCATGGCTCAGCAGAGCATGTTGCTAAGAGAAACCAGGCTAGTCAAGAGTCTTAACTCTAGACAATGGGTAGCAGTTCAACATGGCAACATAACGCCAATGGCGTTACGCCATGGCCACCATCGTCGGCGCCATGGCCGCAAACGCACTCAGGATGGCACATGCCTTCAAGTGCTCACAGTATCACCAGACCTGCAGCTTAAATAGCATGTCACGTGCCACAACTAAGCATCTAATTATTCACAGTCAGTGACTTGCAGTCACAGCCAGGTGGCCACCACATGAGTGGAGGGGCCTGGGTCCCCAGCACATATGACCATGCCTCCGCGCTGACCAACGCAGCCAAGGGTGAGGAAGCAATTACTCAGATGAGCAATGCGGCACTAGTGCTGTGAGCACCTTGCAGCTCAGGATACTCAGGAGGTCTGTGTCCCAGCTCTGTGCCCCAGTGCTGCAAATCACATTGCGTTGGAAAGTGCGGGTCCAGCATAACGCGGGTCCAGCATAACGCGGGGCGCGTTGCTGGATTTGCAGGTGTTGGAAACTGTTGAGCAGGTGAGGTTCATGGCAGGAGGCACAGCCTCTGGCACCAAGCACTTCTGTCCTAAGAGGTGGTGAACTGCCAGCGCTGCCTCTCCCACTGCGCCCTGGAATGCCAGCCCAGGGCACAGCTGTGCCCTTGCGCCAGCAGCGCTGCCTTTCCCATATGCTCACATACCAGGTCACAACATCCCCCCCTGCCTACCTCCCTGCCTGCCCCCTCCTGAGTCCCCCCACGCTGCCTCTCCCAAGGCCCTCTGCAATGCAGGGGCATAGCGCCACTCTTACCAGGCCCTAATTACACAAGGCCCTTAACATGATAGAGCCTAATCAGGCCAGCAGCGCTCCGTCCCGGTACTTGCGCGTCACGCTGCGCATCGTGACCAGCTCCTCGGCAGCAGAGGGGTGGATGCCGATGGTGCTGTCGACCAGCGCCTTGGTCACGCCAGCCTTGACGCACACAGCAAAGCCCTGCGGCAGCGGCAGGTGTGGGAAATATGTGTGAAGGTGCGGGAAGGGCAGGGGCACGAAGTGTTGTCAACCTGGGCCTTCGTCACGTCAGCCTTGACGCACACTGGAAAGCCCCGCGGTAGCGATGGGTGTGGGAAAGGCGTTAAGGACTGTGGCAAATGCATGGAAGGGTTGGAGATCTGTCAGCAATTGTAAAAAAGTATTGAACGGGAGCTACGGATGTTTTTGGGCTGTGAGCTCAGTGGGTTCGAACACCATCCCTGCACGATCTGTATCTCTCGCAGCATCTGTCAGCTTTGGGGTGAAGGCACGCGGTAAAACGTTCAGCTGGAGGACACTGCATGGTCCTGTGCTGACTAGGCATCATCCTCCAATAGAAAGAAAGAAAGAAAGAGGTACGCCCTTGGGCATGTGTTAAGGAAGGGAATGGTCCGCAGGTTCCTACGTGAGCTCATTCTCCGTAGGCTGCCAACAGCTGCTGCCCGCAGTGCAGCCCTCCCATCCTTCCACCCTTCCCCGACGTTCTATCCATACTTGCCCCACACATTCCCACCCTTTCTCACACAAACACACACAGTCTGCTATCCCTCACCTGCATGATCTCAGCGGCGTGGTCGCCTACCATGTGCACACCAACCAGCTTGTCCGTGTCGGCATCCACAATGAGCTTCATAAAGGCCCTGTTTCAATAGGTAGGGAGAGAGTGACATAGCAGCAGGGTGCAGGTGTGAGGAAAGGTTGGCAGGAGGTACGGATGTGCTGCTTGTCGGTGTCTGCTTTCACCACCAGTCTCATAAAGGCCCTGTTTCATTGACATATAACGAGTGGCAGAGCAGCAAGCGTCAGGCCTCCCCAGCTCCCCTCACCTGTCCTGCTCTCCTGCACTGCCACACCCCCCTCACTGCTCTCCCCTCACATCAGGGGGCTTCTGCTGCTGGTGTTTCGCATCAGACCTCCCTGCCCTTTTCCTTCACCT
The DNA here is from genome assembly GCA_039880955.1 of Chlamydomonas urium. Taxonomy (NCBI): domain Eukaryota; kingdom Viridiplantae; phylum Chlorophyta; class Chlorophyceae; order Chlamydomonadales; family Chlamydomonadaceae; genus Chlamydomonas; species Chlamydomonas urium. Next base: position 11,051 of record JAWZTI010001215.1, on the reverse strand, counting down.
TCCCCACACCCCTGATTTTTCGCCTGCCCTGTCCCTCACCTCAGGGGGATGCCAATGATGGTGCTGCACATCAGCACCCCCCGCCCCCCTTCCTTCACCTTCCCCACAGCGCTGATTGCTTACTTGTCCTGTCTCCTCGCGTCAAAGGGCTGCCGCTGCTGGTGTTGCGTAAAAGACCTCCTCCACTTCCTTTTCACCTGCAGCGAACCTCCCCCCTCTTTCTTCATCTCAGCACACCCCTGACTGCACCTTCAACCTGCGGACCATTCCCTTCCTTTACTCGCGCCCAAGCGCGTGGCTCTTTCTTTCTTGCATGACTGCACTCGTGCCCTCCCCTCACTTGAGAGGGCTGCCGCTGATGGTGTTGCGCATGGGCCTGAAGGACGTTGTGTAGATGTCCAGGTTCTTGTACTGCTTCAGAGCCTGCTCCTCTGACAGACCCTGAACAGGAACAGAGGTTACCACAAGGCAAAAGTGATCTCAGAGTTTTGTACTGCTTCAGCGCCTGCTCCTCTGACAGACCCTGAGCAGCAATTAAAACGAACCGAATGGCAGAAGGATGTGGGAAATAGACGTTGGGTCGCAGGCTCTTGCGCTGTTTCAGCGCCTGATTGTTGCCCAGCCCAAACGTAGCTGTCTACCCTTCTATCACCTACAGCCCTTCTCCCATACCTACTGACTTACAACAGTGGCCAGCTCAGGGTAGGAGAAGACTGCACACTGCTTCCCAGCACAAGCGAACTGCTGCCCAGCACTCACGTACTGCAGCACAGCACAAACGTACAGCTGCCCAGCACTTGCATGGCTGCGAACCCTCGCTCACCAAAGTCCTACGCCAAGACTTACCACAGTGGCGAGCTCTGGGTAGGAGAAGACTGCAGAGGGCACTGCCGTGAAGTCAGGCTTGGTGGGCTGGTCCAACACGATTGTCTTGGCAAGAGCCATGCCTGCAAGGACAATCAAGGGCAAGGGCAGGACTTAGGCCTTTATGTGTGTAAGGAACAGCTTGTTCAGGACAGCATCAGCGGGTTACTTCAGCGCAATCACTCTGGCCTGCAGCACCAAGTGACGAGGAAGGGGGGCGTGCTGTGACGCTCATGCATGAGGCACAGCTTGACAATGAAAGCCAAAGCAGGCTGGCCCAACACGATCGTCCTGGCAAGAGCCATGCCTGCAGCACCCAGTGAAAGGGGATGGGGGAATGCTGCCGTTTTCATGCGTGAGGCACGGCTTGACAAAGAGCGGCCCAGGAGGGCTGGTTCAACACGACGTTCCTCACAAGCCTGCAAGAGCAGATTGGTGGCCTGTGCGCGTTCATCCATTTAAGCGTGACCATCCCTCTGCACACATGCTCCAAGCTGCACCCCACCAGCTCCAGAATAAAGGTGCCAGCAAGTTGCCACTGCTCATTGCTCCCCCACACCCGTCCACACCCTTTTCCCCATCCCCTTCTACCCTTCCCCCTGCCGAGAGAAGCTCCTTAACCCACGCCTCAAGGCATGCATACCGGCTTGTATATCCCCTGATATGTGACCTTGACCCTTGACCTTACACCCTCTGCCCCATCACGCCCCTGACCACCCGTCCCCCATGTCACCCCCCCCACACCTTCCATCAGTGCAACAGGCGTCAGTTGGATGCGGTTGGTCACATCTCCCAGTGCCCAGATGGACGGTACGCTGGTACGGCTGTACTCATCAACCACCACCTCTCCAGCTGTTCCAATCTTGACTCCCGCATCTTCCAAACCCAGGCCCTGGATCTTAGGTGCACGTCCTAGGAAGGAAGGGGGAAGAGTAGGGGAGGGAGGGAGGGAAAGAGATTAGGGGAACAATCAGCAACCAAGGACGTGAGCAAGCAGAGCCGCCACTCAACAAATGACAGGGAGCTGTGTTGCGGGAAGTTGACCAGTGCCTCTCCCAGTCCCAGTCCCTGGATCTTAGGGGCGCGGCCTGTTGGTTGGCAGGGGGGAGGGGAGGGCGCGGATGAGGGGAACAACACGCAGCTAAGGATGTGGGGGACAAGCAGATCCACTGCGATACAGGGAACTGAGTTACGGAGGATTGAGTGACGAGGAGTTTATGTCCGCCTCTTCCAGGCCCAGGCCCTAAATCTTGAAGGCGCAGCCTGTTAGGGGGCGGGGAGGAGAAGGCGAAGCAGGCATTCAGGGAACAGACAGCAAGGGGTGGTGGGCGGCAAGCTGAGATGCCTCCCAACAAACAGGACAGTGTTGGAAGGAATTGATGGCAGCCCGCTTTCCAAAACCCTTGACCTGAATTGCAAGGGCACGGCCTGTGGAGTGAGAGCAGGGCGAGCCCACAAAGTGAGCGGACGAGTCCCCCTGGAGACAGCCCATGACCTGCTCACAACCAAATCAGCACCGACCCTCCCTCCTAACCAATGCAACCTTTTCCGGCACAGCTCCTCACCGGTGGCCATGAGCACTTGATCGTTGTCGGCAATCTCCTCCACCTTGCCATCTGCCTGCTTGATCACGACTGTCAGCCTGCCATCTGGCTGCTGCTTCACCTCCACAGGCACACACTGGGGGTGCAGCCTGAGGCCTGTCTGGGCGTACTGCTCGCCCAGGAACTTGCGGCACTACAAGTTGGAGGAGCAGGGAGGAGTGGGAATGGGCAGAGAAAGGGCGATGCGAGAGGAGGTGCAGTGTACAGGGGATGCAACCTGAGGCCAGTCTGGGCACACTCTTCACCCAAACTTTGCAGTACTTACGGCACCACATATGGGAGGAGCGAAATTGGAATGGGTGGGGGATGAGCAGAGAAAGGGTGAGCGGGAATGCAGTGCAGGGGGGTTGTGGCCTGCTAATTGTGTGTGTGTCACCGCACCTGGTGTATTGCTTGCCCAAGACTTTGCGGCGGTGCATCCGGGAGGAGCAAGTGATGAAATGGGAAGGGGCTGTGAGGGAAGATGATGAAAGGGATTGCCAAGGGGGAAGTAGCCTGCTGGCTGTGTCTCCGCACCTTGGGCCAACAACTCATCCCCTCCAACCTTCACACTTTTGACCAGACACCCTCACTTCACCCCCGTGTAGAAATCCCTGATTGGAGGCGGCCTGTCCAAGAAGTGTGTCACCACACATCAGCTGTGCAAATAGGCCTCTCCCCCAGCACGCTGTTCACACCTCCAGCCACAGCCCCCACACCTCACCTTCTCGTCGAGTCCCCTCAGCGGTAGCGGCTGCCTGAACACTCTGTGTTAATTGCACCTCAGGCCAACAACTACCCCTCCCACTGTTCACGCCTTTCAGCCACAGCCCCCACACCTCACCTCCTCATCAAATCCCCTCAGCGGCAGCGGCTGCCTGAACACGGTGTGTGTCTCCACTCCCAGGCGGTTGAAGATGCCGCTGAACTCAACGGCAATGTAGCCGCCACCCAACACCGTCATCTTCCTGTGGATGGGAAAGAAAGGGAATGAGGTGTGAGGTGTGGGAAGAATGAGGTGTGGGGTGTGAGAGGAGGGGGTGAGTGGGGTGGGTGGGAATGTGATGCTGAGAGGGGGGGGAGTACAGGCGGTGTAGCTGTCTCCTCCACTTCATCGCAGCCCTGCCCAGCAAACAGACCTTCCTGTGGAGAGGGCTGAGGCGTTAAATGTTCAAAGCCTTAACAACCTGTTGGTTCATCTCCACCTTTTGCCCCTGCTTAATTTGGCTCTTGTGCCAGGACCAGCACCTCATCGGAGGCAATGCACAGGCCCGCCCCGCATGTCCTACCCCACCCCCACTTAAGTGAGAAGCTTCCACCCACCCCACCCTGCTCATCGCGTCACCCTGGCAGCCACTTATCATAAGTGACTTATCACAAACCCTCTTACTTGGGCGCCTGTCCCTGGACCAGCACCTACTCAGAGGTGATGCACAGCTCTGCTGCTCATGTCCCCGCGTNACCCACACACGCTGCCCCCTACCCCACCCTGTTCAACACGTCACCCTTGCAGCAACTTATCACACTTGGTTACTTATGGCGAACCCCCTTACTTGGGCGCCTGTTCCAGGTCCAACACCTCATCAGAGGTGATGCACAGCTCCGCCCCGGGGATGGACAGCTTGATGGGGGTGCCACCCACAGCGATGATGATGTTGCGCGCCCTATACTGCTTGCCGTCCACCTGCAGAGGTGAAGGTCAAGGCAAAGCGGGTGGCAAGGCGGTTGGTGTCGGACAGACTAGCCAGGGACAAGGCCACAGGGGTTCGCTGCTGCCGAGGCGCGTGACGTCAAAGCCAAGCAGCAACATCAAACCTGTATAGACATCAAACCTTGATGACCATTGCTTTGATGATCTGCGAGCCCTGTACTGCTGTGCCAGTGACCTGCAAGGGCAACGCCACATGCTGCAGTCTGTCCCACCTCCCCTGCTCTTCTCCTGCCTCCATGGCCCCGTCCCCGAGTAGCTCTCCCTCCTCACCTCAACAGTGTGGGGGCCCGTGACCTTGCCACGCCCCTCCAAAAGTGTGACCTTGGCGTTGGACAGAATATTCTTGTACGCGCTGTTCAGCCGCATCAACTCCTTGCGCTTCGCCTCCATGAAGCGTGTCCAGGTGTGGGGAGGCAGCTGCTCAGACGGCTGCCACCTGCAGCAGGGGCAGTGTTCAGGCGTGGCTGGCGCCCTCGGTTTGAAGGGTGCTGTGGATGCAGGGGGTGTAGAGCCTGCGTTTGCTCAGCTACTTTGGGAAGATATGATCTTTGCTTTCACCCCACACTTGCTTTTCACATTCGGATTCCGACACCAGCCTCCCCCTGCACGCAACTTGTTAACATCGTCTGCTTGATTGTCAGCAGAACCATTGGTGTGAAGCTTGTCCAGGATGCAGCCAGCATGTTGCGAGTCAAGGCCGAGTTCACAATCACACCAAGAGCAACACACAGCACCTTGAACCCCTAGCGCGCATTAAAACAGTGTGACCCACCCGAAGCCGACGCTCTCACGGAAGTGTGATGCGTACTCCGACGCGTACACCATGAGCTTCTTGGGGACGCAACCCCGCAGTACGCAGGTACCGCCCACACCACCCTTGGTCTCGCTGCTGACCCAGTCAAAGGGCAGCTCACACACGGCCACCTTGGCGCCTACAACGTACAAGTGTGTAGGGGGTGGAGTATGGGCGGTGAGGGTATGCAGGTGGGAGGGTGAAGGGTATGGATGAGGGAAGCTGGAATGCGCGTGCCAGGCAGATGAGCACCAGTTCACTTGTTGCTGACCCAGTCAAAGGGACCTGCAGGGAGGGGAGCTGAGTTGCAACTGCCAGGCAGATGAGCACCAGCTCACTGATTGCTGACCCAATCTAAGTGCAGCGTGAAGAGCATGCGTTATCAGAGCTGGAGTGCGCATGCCAGCCAAAGAAGCACCAGACTTCACACAATGAACATAGAGCCTGCAGTGGGAGTAGCTGCTGTTCACACCAGGTGCTGTTGCCGGTAGCATCAGGCTGCTGCTGTGGCCACCGCCACTGCAACAGCTTGGGAAGCAAGGCAACGAAGCACCTGCAGGCGGAAGCTCTGACAGCCAAGCTGCTGCCTAGATCCGGCTGAATTCACAGCGGCTGTCGCATTCTGCTGCACTGGCCACCACTGCCGCTGCGCTGCCTGCATCGTATCGGCTGCTTGGCTGTGATGGGAATCTGCACCTCACCATGCGAGCTGGCCATGCGCGATGCCCTCACTCCTCCACTGCCAGCGCCGATGGTGAACACATCGTAATCAAACTCGCCCGACGCTGCCATGGCGAGCTTGCGCGTGAGGATAACCTTGAGTTTTCAGGAACAGCACCCTGGCAACACGCGGACAGGTTGTCGCACAGGTACGTGGATGGCAAGCGCGTATGCAGGGCTGCGTTGGCCACGGGCCCTCACTTGGTGTGGATCGCTGCACCTCGAAGCTGCCCTGCGCAACGTGCATTTCCTTTGCTTGCCACGTTTACCCTGGCTTGTATGCCACGACTCCAGCGAGTTTCCGACAGAGAACATGCTTGGCCGTAAAACTGTCGTAATTTTTGCTGATGATGTCTGAGGTTCATCACAACACACGTTCAAGAGGGACGAAAGGAAGGATAACGGTCAGACAATTTAAAAGCTGGTAGCTGGAGTGTAAAGAAAGTGCTTACAGTGGAAAGCGCGTCTGTCACAGTTAAACCTGGTCAGATTCTTTCAGCAAGGGGCGGGTATGGTGCGTTTGGTATTGTCGGTTGCTGAAGGCCACCAGGCTGATCTTCACTGAGAACTTTTCAGATTGTAGGAGATTTGGCTGACACTGTTCACACTCTGACTCATCTGCCATTGTATTGCGTTAGCTGCCTGGGGGCTGCCAACGTTTCCTGACTTTGTCTACATGAGGCGAGGGACCCACGCCACGACGGGATTCTCCAGAGAGGGAACTTACCCTGTCACTTGTCGGGTTCTGACTGGTCTCCAGTCTTGTGTAACGCATCCTCTATTCTGTGCCTGTGTCCCTCTGTTAGTTAGGCGCCCTTGCGTCTGTGTCAACTCCAGCTCCCCTTCATCCCAATGTACCGCTACTTTGTCGACCTGCAGGTATGGTTGCATTCCCAATGCACCGCCATGTTGCGGTGTAAAGTGCTTTTGAGGTAAACGCCACTGTGAAGGGTGTGCTCACAGTGGAAAAGGCATGGCTAGGGCATTCACAAGTGGTGAGAGCGGCAAGTCATTGTAACATGCAGAAAACAGGGTCTATGCCACTGTAACAGGGTGTGAGCAGGGTCCATCCCACAATGACTCACAGTCTGCAAGGTAAGTGCAACAGGTAGCTCTCCAAGGACTAGTCACTATTTGTGACCATGTGCAGCTGCAGTTTCAGGCACTAAATGCTGCCTGCGGCAGGGGCAAGTGTTGGAAATCAGAGTTCTTGAGCCGGCGCGCGAGATAGCTCGGTGTCCTCGTCCTCCCCGTCACTCATGTCGCCCATGTCAGCATCGTACTGCTTGAGAAGAGCTTAGCTCCTTTTTGTTCCAGGTGTTGGTCATGCCGTCCGGCAGCTTCTCGTTTCCAGCGACAAGCAGGTTGAGAATTGTGTCAGGGTACGTGCCAATTGGCAGCACACCGTCGGGCCTGGGCACCTTCACCAGCTCCTCTGCCGCTGCCACGCACGCGTTGTCCTGCTTGGCCATCAGGATAGATACGCTGATGCGCAGAGGCTTGAAAGCAGCGTCAATTTTCTTGTCGAGCTCGCGCAGCAGCTCTTTCTTGTGCTGATCAAGCAGACCCTTGATTTGCTCCAAAGTTGCCATCCTGCAAGCAAGGGCAGGAAAATTGTGAGCATTAAGTTTTTGCAAAACATTTACTTTTGTTAACAATGAATAACTGGAATGTAAAGGGGGAGCGATGACGGTACCGCGGGGACAGCCAGGCCTATCCGCAGGTTGCTGGTGCGTTCATGGAGTGCGTGCTGCAGCCACTGGCTCCATGCATGGAGAGGAGTCCTGGCCAGGACTATCTCCATTAAACTGCTAGAGAGGGCAGAAGTACCCTGGTACTTTTCCAGAGGTCACGAGTTCGATTCCCATTGCGGAAGGATCCAGTTTCGGTTATGGTTTCTAGACTTCGGGTGCCCTGCTTGCGGGGAAG
>JAWZTI010001214.1:2256-15463 GCA_039880955.1 Chlamydomonas urium | reverse complement strand
AGTAATGGACGTCAGGTGCGGGGCTGTGCTGAAGCAAATGGATGTCAGGTGAGTGAACTCGCCTGTGCGAAATGGACGTCAGGTGTGGGGTGCGGCTTGCTGTATATGTCCTGATAGAACCAAACAAAACCCTACCTCTGGTTTGTTTCACTGGCAGCGGACGTGCCGGACCATTCCTGCCCAGCGTGGCCCACACCGCGTGTCATTCATGCTGAGCATCAACGGCTCTGCCTCGCTGTTTATTTCATACCTGTGCTACACGGCTTTTGAGTTGCGGGGACAACGCTAGCTTTCCTCTATTGGCGGTCTACATGACCAGTACATGTGGTGGTGAACCCTGCTCGGCTGCAGCCCGCACGTCTTTTTTATTTGCGCCCTGTCTTTGGTAGTACAAGTACATATCTGCACTCATTGAAGCTACCGCTGCCACAGTCATGCTGTCGCTGCCGCAACCACTGTTTTACTGCCGCAACCACTGCTGCCGCTGCTACAACAAGTGCTGCTGCTGCTGCAAGCACTGCTGCTGCTGCTGTCGCCACCACTGCTGCCGTTGCCGCAACCACTGCTGACGAAAACATTGCTGCCGCTCACGCAACCACTGCTGCCGCTGCCAGATTCATGCTTCTTCGCTGCGAACAGCCACTGCTGCCGCTTCTGCCGCAAACACTGCTGCCGCAAACACTGCTCCTGCTGACGCGACCACTGCTGCTGCTGCTCCCGCAGGTATTACCTTTGGCGGCGTCAGCGCTACGAGGGGCGCAAGAGGCGCAGGGGCGGCTTCCACATGGACGACTCCCTGCCTAAGGCCCGCACCATCCTCAAGCTTGCGCCTGCATTCCAGCAGCAGATATGTGGGTTAACAGGGCCTTCAAGCAACTCTGCCCCTAAGCTGACCTCTTCTAAAACGTACCACGCAATGATACTGCTGGGAGCGTCCAGCCTTGATGGTGGCGAACGAGCAAATGAACTCCACGTGCACAATAACAGAGCTGCCTGCCACAAGCTATATGGCAGCCTTGGATGACTCACACCGCCCAGCCTTGCCGTGGCGTGCAAGCACAAGCACAACAGACCTGGTTACCATCCTCTTCCCAAGGTCGTGCCTCACTGTTGCATTGCATGTTGCTGTCCCGGCAGTGCGAGAGCGGTCGGAGGCGCTTGCATCCACACTTCCACACCTGCCTCGGCAGGCGTGCTGGCGGCTGTACTGCCACGTGCCCGGATTACTGCACTTCATGACCGCCGAGGTGGCGCGGCGGCTGCGCGCATTAGGGCACCTGCTGGGCCTGCCCTGCGACATCCTGGTTGACCTGGTGAGGTGTGGGGGTGCAGTACCATGCTCTCGTGGGGTGTGCTGCCAACAACTTGGCTGCAAAGGCAATCGGCAATCGGTCACAGCGGCGCTTACCACCCCGTGCACAGCTTTTACTCGCCCTGCCCAAAACAGCGTTCACAATGGTCCCTGTAACCCTCATGTCTTGCCCTGCCCATTGCACGTTACAGCTGTGCCACCACAAGCTACTGGCAGTTACCGAGCCTCTGGCCACAGAGACGTTCTGCGGTCGCCTGGCCCGGCGCCTCGGCCAGCCCCTGGGGCAGGTGGTGCCCCTCGTGGCGGCAGGTTCTGGGCAGCTTCTGGCTCTGCCTGTGGAGGCTGTGAGCAGCAGGTGAGCGCATGCTGCAGGGTGCACGCAGACTTGGGCAGGGCCGATTCCACAGCAGCCACCGATGTGCACACTTTCTGCAAGGCACCACTACGCAACGCGAAAATCCACCTGACAGTGCCACTTGCAACTGTCACTGCACTTATTTCAACCATTTGGCTTTGTGGCATCTCAGATGTCACGCACTGGCATCGCTGTCGGGCTGCTCGCCTCTGGTTGCCCTACAGCTGCTGGTTTCAGAGCCGGGCCTGCTGCAGCTGCAGCTGCAGGAGCTGAGCGGAACATATCGGGCGCTGGCGGTGCTGGTGCAGGCACCGGATGTGCAGGGGCGGGAACAGGGACAGCGGCAGGGCTGGCGGGTGCAGGGCGAGGGCCAGGGGCAGCGGCAGGGACAGCGGCAGGGCCAACAGGGTCTGGGACAGGGCTTGCAGGTGCCGGGCCAGCGGCAAGGCCAGGAGCAAGGGCAGGGGCAAGGCGACGGCGAGTTGGCAGGCACAGGCCGGGTGGCGGTGGCAGGGCGGGCGGCAGAAGGCCTCACGGCAACGCTGTGCGACGGGCCGCTCGAATCCGCTGTGCAGCGCGCGGTGCTCCAGCACCCTGCGCTGCTGCTTCAGGCCCCGTCTGTACTGGAGCATGCAGTATGTACTGTATCGCAGCTGCTCGCGTGCTGCCGACGTACCGCGCTGCTGCTGCTGGCAGCCGCTCCGGGGTGCCTCGCGGCCCCGGCCGGGATCGAGCGGCGGCTGAGGGCGTCGGTCGCAGCGGTGCAGGAGGCGCTGCAGTACCCGCACGTCACGGGGGCCACGGCGCCCGCAGAAGCTAGCGAGCAGCTGCAGGCAGTGCGGGGGAGCAGCACGCAGCAGCAGGCGGCGCAGGGCCTGCTTGCCCACCCTGCATGGCATACGGATGCACGCAGCGGCGACGCTGCACCAGAGCAGGCCCACCTGCAGCAGCAGCCAACCGCCCAACCGCCGCAGGCTGCCGCCGTCGTGGCAGCGCTGCTTGCTGCGCCGCGCCTGCTGTCGCAGCCCCCGCAGCACACACGCGATAGGGCCAAAACTTTGCAGCGGGCGTGCCAGGGTGCAACGGGGGCCAGCAACGCAGAGTCGGCGGCGATGGTTGCTGGCATGCTGCAGCGCCTGCCGCAGCTGCTGCTGGTCCCGGAGCTGGGCGTTGCACCTGGGGGAGATGGGAGCGCAGCGGGGCATCCTGGTAGCGACGCGAGCAGAAACTTTGCCAGGCCTGGAGCAGCAGGCGGGGGCCAGCCGAGGCGCACAGCAACGGAAGGTAGCTACAGTCGCCATGCCGGCGGCGGCGGCGGCAGCATCGGCAGTGGCGACGCAAATGACAGCGGCAACGGCGGCAGCGTTGCCTCTGACGCTTCGCCACAAGGCAAGCTGTCGCGGCTGGAGCGCGCACTGGCTGTTGACGCTGCAGCAGCCTGGCACCTCGCCACTCGGTGCCCTGCGCTACTGCTAACCGCCAGCCCCGACCCCGTGCATCAGTTGGAGGGTCTTGCGACGCTGCTGCTACCGTCCCGGCCCGACCCCGAGGACCAGCTGGGGGGTCTTGCGAAGCTGCTGCTGCCGCCGTACCCCGCAAGCCAACCGGAAGGACTCGCGATGCTGCTGCTACCGGCCTCTGTGGATCAAGCGCAGGGGCCTGTGTCGCTGCCACTGCCACCTCAAGCAGGCATTGGCGCCAATGGCCCTGCCGCGAGTGGCCTGCTTGAAGTCCGGCAGGCAGTGCTGGACTGCCCTGAGCTGCTCGCAGCGCCGCTGCACATGCTTAGGGCAGCCGCGGCAGGGCTTAGCGGCGGGCTGCTCAGAGGGGTGCCGGAACCAATGGTCAAGGGCCTGCTGGCCGCCCACCCGCCGCTGCTGGTGTCGCAGCAGGCACAGGCGCTGCTGCGGCAGCTGGTGTGGGAGGCTGCTGAGCTGGCAGGCGGAGGAAGTCGCCTGGAAGGTGGGCCGGCCGTTCAGCGCACGGGAGGCAGCGGCGTCGCCAGCAGCAGCGGCGGAGGTACCAGGGGCGATCGCATTGGCATTGCGGCTCGGCGTGAGGGTGACGATGGCAGCAGTGGCGTTGGCGATGAGCGGAGGGGCTTTGGTGGCGGTTTCAACGTTAACAGCAGCAGGCTGGGCTGGGAGGAGGCTGCGATGTTCGTGACGTCGCATTCATGGCTGCTGCAGGAAGCCGCCGCAGCAGCGCCGGCGGCAGCGGCAGCGCAGGCGGCAGCAGCAGCGCAGGGGGTGGCGGCAGCGCAGGGGGTGGCGGCGGCGGAGGCAGCAGCGCCTGCACCCAACAAGGCACCGGATGGATCAGCAGGTCTGACGGCTGCTGCGTCAGCGACTGATGCACTTGGAAAAGGGCTGCATGCAGCGTATGGTGCTGGCGACGGTGCAAACAGGCTTCTACATGACAGCCTGGTGACTGCGGCGCAGCGGCTGGCAGCTGCGTTCCAGCTTCCCAGTGGGTTGTACGCGCTCGACCTACTGCTGTCGATGGAGCAGGGGCGAGCGCAGCGGCAAGATCAGCGCACAAACCTGCAGCTAGGACAGCAAGAGCGCGAGCAGCAGCAGCAGCAGCAATTTGGCAGCAAGGCAACGCTGCTGCCAGCACAGCTGACGCTCAATCTTGATGCTATCCTCGAGGTGGCGGCTGTCATTGCCTCAGCACCGCCCTGGGCAGAAGAGCTGCGGCGCTACGTGGCGTTGGACAACAAGCAGGTGGGTGGGTGGGCCGCTGCTGCTGCTACTGCTGCTGCTGCTGTTGTTGTTGTTCCTGTTGCTTTGCCCCAGCCGCTATCGTTGCTGCTGCTGCTGCCGCTGCCGCTGCCTATGCCCCATCTGCGCCTGCTGCTACTGCACCTACCGTTGCTTCCCCCAGCGGCAGCTGTTGCTGCAGCTGCTGCTGCTGCTGCCATTGCTGCTGTTGCTAGTTTTGCGCTTCCTTCAAAGTGAAATGCTGATGCCGATGGCGCTGCTTCTGCATGTTGCCCCCCTCAACCGCGCAGCCCCTGCTGATGCTAATGAGGGACCCGAAGACGCATGTGGCAAGGCTCACGCAGCTATGCAACCTTCAGCTTGCGCCTGTGGTGAGAACACTGGGCAGGTTACGCCTGTGATGAGAGCTTCAGGGCCTGGGCAGTGCATGGCTGGCTGTGCGATTTTCACGCAGCTTTGGGACCTCCACCTTGCGCCTGTAGTGAGAACACTGGGCAGGTTGCACCTGTGATGAGAGCTTCAGGGCCTGGGCAGTGCATGGCTGGCTGTGCGATTTTCACGCAGCTATGCGATCTTCAGCTTGCACCTGTGGTGAGAACTTGCGGGCATGAGCAGTGCATGGCTACGGGGTACCTGGCTGCAAGGGAGCGGCAGCCTAGGGAGGAGACTGGCCCTGCAGCAATGGTACCTTTCCTTATGCCCATCATGGGAGATCTAGGGTTTAGGCATGCAGGGCACAAGTATCTCGACCTGGTGCCCATGTGGCAAGATAACAGATGCAGGTCATAGGGTACCCTGTGTTGAGGGCTTCAGAGCACTGCACATGCATAGGCCGTTCCAAACCTGGTGCTCCGCAAGGGCAAGCGCAGTTGTCAATCGGCACCAGCATGCCCTTCTCTCTTCTTCACACTTCTATCTCTCTTCCCCCTCCCGCCACTTTTCACGCCAAGCTGCATCCATGCCCTGCCCTCCCTTTTCCACACCACCTGCTTCTCAAACTGGACCTGCCCACACCGCTGCCCTGCCCCCCCCTCCCCATCCCGTCTCTTTTAATGTCATGCCTGCCCACGCCGCTTTTATTGGCAAGCTGTGATTTGCACAAGGCATCTGCATGAGGCTCAATGCACCTAGTTGACCCCATATGCCGCTTCTTGCTGGCTGCTTCACAACTTCAGGTCAGCTTCCACGTGGCGCTGCAGCTTTCGGAAGCTTCTCTGGTGCGCCTGCACCCCACCCTTGCGTCCACAGCGGGACCATCGCCCCTGGTATCTGAACCTGTGCAAACAGCAACAGCAGCAGGGGTAGCCGCAGCGGCGGCAGCAGGGGCAGTTGCAGCGATGGCAGCAACTGCAGGTGCAGCTCGGGCAACAGGGGCTCTACAGTTGAAAGCAGAAGAAGGGGTGGCGGTCATGCCAGCAAGAGCAGCAGGCAGGGCTATGCAAGTGGCGTTATTGAGCTCAGCACCACAAGGAGTAGCAACAACAGGATTGACAGCCACAGGATCGACATCAGCAGCGCCAGGGGCATTGGTGGCATCTGCAGCAGGTGGCGGGAGCGGTGCTGGCGGGGAGGGGAGGGGTGATGATGGCAAGGCCAATAGTGTTGGGGAGGAGGGGAGGGTTGATCGTGCTACGGGCAGTGATGCTGAGGGGAACAAGGTGGGGGGGCAGCCTGCGCAAGGTACCACAAAGTTGTCCAGGGGCTACCTGAAGCCAGCTGCAGCAAATGACGAGAGCGCTGTCGTCAGGGAGGGAAGGGATGATGGTGCTCCAAACAGTGGTGCGCAAGGGGAATCGATGATGGTGCAGCCGGTTCAAGGCACCGCAAGGCGGTCCAGGGGCTACCTGAAGCCAGCTGCAACAACAGTAGCAACAGCTGCAACACCAGCTGCAACACCAGGGGCAGCAACAAGGGCTACCGGAGCGGGGGCAACAACAGCCACAACAAGTGCAACAGCAGCCAATGCCGCAATGGGAACGCCAGCACCGGCGGCGGCGGCACCAGCACCAGCCGCCAAAGTGAAGGCGGCGGCGGCGGCGGCGGCGGCGGCGGCGGCGGCATCCAATGCTGTGCAGGGAGGCGGGCAAGGGGAGGCTCTGCAAGTACGCCAGCCACATCGGCCTGGGCCTGGCAAGGCTCAAGCCAACGGCTCCGCTGCGCAGCAGGCGGATGGTGTGCAGCAGGTTGAACAGGCCATCATCACTCATGGCCGTGAAGAGAACCCCGGGCGTGCCGGTGGCAGCAGAGAAGACGGCGGCCGCTCTGGCAGCGGTAGTGCTGGCGGCAGGGGCGGCAGTAAGGGTAGGCCCACTGGTGGCAGCCGGAACGGCAGCACCAGCAGTGGCTGTTTAGGCGGCGGCAGCGATGGCATCGGCCACGAGGGTAGGCCCACTGGTGGCAGCCGGAACGGCAGCACCAGCAGTGGCTGTTTAGGCGGCGATAGTGGTGGCATCGGCCACGAGGGTAGGCCCACTGGTGGCAGCCGGAACGGCAGCACCAGCAGTGGCTGTTTAGGCGGCGATAGTGGTGGCATCGGCCACGAGGGTAGGCCCACTGGTGGCAGCCGGAACAGCCGTGCTGGCAGAGGCAGTTTCGGCGGCGGCAGCGATGGCAGCGACGCCAGGGGCATTGGCGGTGGCAGGGGCAGTAACTTGAGCAGCGGCGGTGGCAGGGGCGCAACGGGGGGCAGGCGGGGGCAAGCAATTGCCGGGCGTCAGGCAAGGCCCAGGCAGGGGCAGAAGGGTGGTGCTCCTTCCAGCATGGATGACTGGTGATCACCAGGTCATGACTGGCGTGTGCATCTGCAAGCCATGTCGTGCAGGGTAGCTTTTCAAGTTCACCAGCCGAAACGTTCTGGGGTGCTTGAGTACTGCCATATGAGCGATGCTCAATGAGCAAGCCTGCCAAGATGTTTGACGTTGATAGTGCTGGTAGCAGAATGCTGGATGGTTTGGAGCTGATGCACGCAAGAACTGTTGGTAAAGCATGGATGAGTCATTCATGTGTTGTTCAACAATGCGCCTACCATGCCAAACATTCTTCCTTCTTCTCCAATGCGGCGGCATTTTGCACCTTGTTCTTTTCTGAGCAGACTTGCACATTTCTATGAATCAGGCCTTTTTGACCCTTGACAAACAAGGGTTTGAAAGAGATGCACAGCTGCTTGCATGGGAAAAGGTCTAGGTAGGTAGGTACGCCATTTTACAGTCACAAGGGCGCCGCAAGACCTCTGCTCATCAGACGAAAAGTAGGATTAGCAAAACCATGTTCCTAGAGAGCCTACACGAGGTGTTAGCCCCTTGCCGACTGGTCGTCTAAGGACAGCGGGGGATACCTGAAAACAAGGTTATCTCGCAACCTGCGGACGACACATCAGGATACATCAAACTGAAAACACAACAAGAGCTCGCCGCGGTCTGTCCGAAAGCATGCAACACTTGACAGTTGCTAGCCCTGTGCTGTGCTCAAAGACACGAATAGCAGAAGTAGCAGAATGGTGCAAAAGTTTGCTCTATTCAATTGTCCAGGGGCCTGGCCAAAGGAGTGGCTGTGGGTGCTCGCCTTGCAGCAGCTGTGCACAGCTAGCAAGCGCAGCAGGAGCAAACAGGAAAGGCCCCAGGACCAAAGTCACAGCTAGATCACAGTGCAGGCTGCAGGCACATCGCTCAGCAGGCTGGTGAATTTGGGAGCAGGGATCGGGGCGAGCTTACACCTAAAGCACGCGAACCTACTGTTCTTGTGTCGCCAGCGCTGCACATCCCGTGCGCTGGAGTTGCTTCCCCTCCCCCCCCAACCTCGTGGCAGGCAGCAGGTCCGGCCTGTCCTCAACTCCAGAGCCTGACCAGCAGGGGCAGCTGAACAGCAAGCCCTTGTACTCTGTGTCATTGGCACTGCACAGCATGTGCATGTCTGACTTGGAGGCCTCCTCAAACAGAGGCGGCAGTAACCGGCTATGGGCGCTCAGCACGCTCAGCAGGCGTCGGGGCAGCTGAACAGCGAGCCCTTGTTCTCAGTGTCATTGGCACTGCACAACATGTGCATGTCTGACTTGGAGGCCTCCTCAAACAGAGGCGGCAGCGACTAATGGCTGCTGAGCCGCAGGGCGATGCTCAGCGCGCTCAGCACGATCAGCAGGCGTCGGGGCGGTTCAACAATGAATCCTTGTACTCAGTGTCATTGGCACTGCACAACATGTGCATGTCTGACTTGGATGCCTCCTCAAACAGAGGCGGCAGCGACCAATGGCTGCTGAGCCGCAGCCTCTCTATGTACTTATTTAACGCATGGTCGATCGGCATGGGCCATGACGCGATGGGACCGTGTTGGAGCATGCGGCACGCGGTGGTGCGCTTGAAAAGCACCCCGTTCATGCAGCGGCTCTGCGGTGCAAGTGAGGAGGCGTGGGGTCCGAGGGGGGGGGAGGGAAGAGGGGTTGGTAGGTAGAGCGTTGTAGGGTAGATGGCGGGGACTCAGTTTGTAAGGTGGAGGTTGGTTGAAGGCCTGCCACGTGTTGATCACCTCCCCGCCTCCGGCCTGCTAGCGCCTGCCACACCAACGCAGGTAGCATATGCAAAAGTCATTCGCCGACTCTTCTTCTGCAACAACATAAGCCCCGCGTTTCAAACACTTGCCACTCGTCCCACACCTCCTACATCCCCCAGGCCTTCTCCACCCCCTCGCTCACAAATGGTACATTCGGCGAGTATGACTCGCGGCTCCTCTCGTGGAAAGGTGCGTCCTCTGACAAGCGGCAGCAGTCACCTGGGAAGGCAAGGTCCCACTGAGGGTTGGCCGTCTGCAGCTGGTTCATGAACACCTGTAGGTGGTTCACGATACGCATTAGGTGAGCACCACCAAGCATTGATCAGGGGGCAAAGTTAGGAGAGTGGGGTGAGGGCGCAACCTGACAGTCTGCAACTGGTTTATGAATACCTGCAAGCAATGGTACAATGAGCATCAGTGGGTATAGATAAGGGGGCAGGGGAGTAAAGGCTGCGGGCTGGCTGTCTGCAGCTGTAAACCTGCACTCGTGTTTGAGAACCAGATAAGAAGCAAGCATCAGTGATGCATCAGCGAGAACACATCAGGGGTCGGGAGTCGGAGGGCGAGGGGTCACTGGGCATTGCCTTGCCCCCCAACCCGCCCCCCCCGCAAAGCACACAGCCCCCCTCCAGTTGGCTGCTGTGGCGTACCTTGAACCAAACATAGAAGTTGAAGCTAAAGGCTGGTGCATAACATAGAAGTTGAAGCTAAAGGCAGCACCATTCTGACCCCTTGCCGCCCACAACCCATTCCCCTAGCCCTAAGCCATCTGGCTGCTGCGGCAGGCAGCGAATTTCTCAGACCCTCACCCCACACACACAGCCTCCCTGAAGCTGGCAGCAGTGCACACCATGTGGCTCACCGT
Source organism: Chlamydomonas urium (assembly GCA_039880955.1). NCBI lineage: Eukaryota > Viridiplantae > Chlorophyta > Chlorophyceae > Chlamydomonadales > Chlamydomonadaceae > Chlamydomonas > Chlamydomonas urium. Next base: position 5,666 of record JAWZTI010001214.1, on the reverse strand, counting down.
GAACCAGGTGTGGAAGTTGAGGCGAAGGCAGAACCATGACCCCCTCCCAAGGCCCCTCCAGCTGGCTGCTGTGACTCACCGTGAACCAGGTGTGGAAGTTGAGGCGAAGGCAGAACCATGACCCCCTCCCAAGGCCCCTCCAGCTGGCTGCTGTGACTCACCGTGAACCAGGTGTGGAAGTTGTAAGTGGGGGTAGCATCGTCCTCCAGATACAAGCCCATGTCATCGCCTGATTGGCATAGCTCATCTAAGACTTGGTAGGCGTTGTACGTAGACAGCATGTACTTCTGGGTTGGCTGCAGCATAGGAGGCGCATAGATGCAGGTGAGGGGCTGGGAAGGTAATTTGCGGTGGCAGGGCGGAAGCTGGGGAGGCAATCGGTGTGGGAAAGGTGGCGACAGCGTGGGGGCTGGACAGGGGATTGATTGGGGAAGAGCAGCAAGAGGGTGTGAGGCTTCATTACAGGGGGCGCAAACGGGAAGAGCAGCGGCAGGGAAAGGGGAGTGAGAGAGTCTTGGCAGGCGCAGACAGCGACAGGGTAATGAGCATGAGAGGGGCTCCATCCTGATGCCTTATGTCTTGCAGCAGGCCAGGCAACAGCGCAGCGGCAACTCAACACAGAGGAACGACAGGGTGAGGAGAGCCAAGAGTTTTTTGAGGCCATATAGGTGTTGCAAATGCAGTGCCAGCAGTACAACGGCAAATCTGTGTATGAACAGCACGTACCCCAATTCCACACCATGTTCACACCTCTACAGGGCCCACCTCCACACCCCGTTCACACCTGTGTGGAGCTGTTTGCCCCCATCCAGACATAGCGCTCCAGCCAGTCCCTCCGTCTCTCTACATCCTCCACCTCGCCGAACGACACCCATCGAATCTGATCGCCTGCGTGATTCACACAAGTGTGGGGTTGTGTGCAGGGAGGTGTGAAGTAGCGTGCAAGGAAGTTTTGAGTGTGTGTATAGATGCCCCTGCAGACTTTCTTTTACAACTTACGTCCCCACATTGAATTCCTGCCTGTGAAGCCCACGTAGAGCAGCCGCTGCTCCTGAGTTACACTGCATCACGGAATGCGTGCCACGAGCACGCGGTGGCTACCCATGCCGCCCCGCCACACAAACGTGTCCCCACACCACATGGGGGGCACGTGGGGGGCACGTAGGGGGCACGTGGGGGGCACACCACACCACACCTGTGAAGCCCAGGCGGCGCAGACACTGACCTGCTTCGCTCACACTGACCTTCTCAAGGCCTACCAGAGAGAGACAATGTCTAACCACGCCACTCTTCACATCAGCATAACCCCGCTCCACAGCACACCACACCACACCTGCGCAGTCCAGGTAGAGCAGCCGCTGCCCCCGCATGCGCCTCAGCCCCATCTTGCTGCGGCTGTACCCCACACAAACATCACCCCACACATAACACTACCACCCACCTGTGAAGCCCAAGTAGCGCAGCCGCTGCTCCTGCATGCGCGTCAGGCCCATCTTGCCTAGCGCACGCCATATGCCTTCACACAAATGTGTCCCCACACCAAACAACACCTCACCTGTGAAGCCCAGGTAGAGTAGCCGCTGCTCCTGCATGCGCGTCAGGCCCATCTTGCCTAGCGCACGCCATATGCCTTCACACAAATGCGTCCCCACACCAAACAACACCTCACCTGTGAAGCCCAAGTAGCGCAGCCGCTGCTCCTGCATGCGCCTCAGCCCCATCTTGTTGCGGCTGTACCCGGCATAGATCCTGGGGTACGTCACGTTGCGGTACAGCCCCGAGTCATGTTTAGGCAGGGGGATGAGCTCCACACCCGGCACATGGGTGTGGCAGCCGGCGTCATCCGCCAGCTGTTGCAGTGTACTGCATCCGGGCCGCACAAGGGGAGCGCATAAGGGGGTGCGCATGATTCAAAGTTTGCATAATGTGACAAGTCTTCTTCTGTAACCAGCTGTTGACGCCTCCACAGCTGTCAGAAACACTGCAGACGAATTGGTACTGCAGCGCAGCAGCAAATGAACGTCCTACACTTCCCTGTGCTCTAAAGCTCCTCACGCCGCCTCCCACACCTCCCCACTCTCACTTCCACGTCCAAAACTCGTGCCCCACGATGAAGTGTGGATTGAGCCAGGTGCGATGCAGGTACAGTCCTGCCAGCAGCTTCCACACAGATACCGACAGCCGGCTTCCCTCGGGCTGTACACGAGAGAGGACAAGGGGCGACGCATGGGCACTGTTACATAACAGATGAAGCTTGGTCATTGTGATGGTGGCTATCATAGTGGCGGTGGTGGTGGACATGAATGTAAGGGAGGAGATCCCAGGGCAGGGGTGTGGGGAAAACTTCACACAAGCACCTACCATCCACACACGTCACATGTGCACCCAGCAATGCTCAATCGCCCTCGACAGGCAGGTCAGTCCTCTGGACGATAGCGGCGACAGCTTGGCGCTCCCCCTGCTCCCCCTCCCTCCCCAGCTCCCACCCTCTGCTCCTACCCATCAACCACCGCACTCACCTCGGTCCCACACATGTGCGCCCAGCGACGCTCTATCGCCCTGGAAAGGCAGGTCAGCCCTTTGGGCGAGAGCAGTGACAGGCTGGCACCCCCTGAACCCCCCTCATGGTATGATACGCTCGCCCGCCGCCAAACCGACGTTGTTGCAGAAGTCGCGAGGAAGGTGATGACCAGCAGCGCAGTGACCCCGAGCGCTGAGCTGGCGAGGCGGCAGGTGCACGCCTGCAGGCTGACAGACCGCTGTGCCGCTTCCCTTCCCCCTGCCCCTGCCACTCCCCCTGCCGTCCCCCCTGCCGCCGCTGCTGCCGCCGCCGCCGTGACGGGGAGGCCCGGCAGGGGCACGGGGCCATGCCGCATGTGCCACTTGTTACCGTGCAGAGCTGCGGCAACGTGGGGAGGCCAAATTGTGGGGGCAAAGAGTGGCAGGAGGTGGCAAAGAGTGACAGGAGGTTTGAACAAAGCGCATGGCAAACCCCTAGGTGGGTAAGGGCGCGGGCCATGCCCCATGCACCGCTTGTTACCGTGCAGAGCTGCGGCAGCTGCAGTCGCCGCCAGTGGGCGCAGGGCCTGCGCAGTGATAGTCTCTGAGAAGAGCTGCGGGAAGTGGTATGGAGAGGAAGTGTGGCAGGAGGTGTGGGGCCTGCAGCAGCCTGTCGCGTCTGGGCTAGCAGATTTAGGGAGGCGACGGGTTGAGGGAGGCGGCACGTAGTCCGACGCTGGCACCGGCAGTGAGCATCAGCAGCTGTGGCGCAACTGGCGGCATGTGAGACAGCGATAGCAGGCATGCGTGTAGGTGTTTGGGGGGGTGATTAGTAAGGTTTCTGGCTCATGACACGGTGGGTTTGACAGGCCCTTTGCTCCTTTCCCCAGCATCCACAATATCTCCTCCCC
>JAWZTI010001213.1:0-15466 GCA_039880955.1 Chlamydomonas urium | reverse complement strand
CCCAGCTCATCACTGGGCCTGGTAGCGCCCCTACGCGCCTGAGGCCAGAATTGCGCCGTTAAACTTGCGCACACCTGTTGCGCGGCCCCTGATCTTCTTGCAGGCCACCTACGAGGCCTGCGTCAAGCCAATGCAACGCGACCGTCCAACTACACGGCCAACTACAAGGCATCACCGATGGCGCAAAACCCGATGGTGCCGTTGCCGCCCCAGGGGCCGAGTTACCCCTGGTTCCCTCCCTACCCCGGCCCGCCACTACCACGCACAACGCTGCCCACAGCGCCCATTGCGCAAACGACCGTGGAAGACGACGTGCTGGCCGCAGCTATCAACAGGTGCGCGTTGGACGGTAACGAAAGCGCCACATTGATGTGACCAGCTGGTCCAACTGCAGTGGATGGTCAACCGTAACCGCCTCGCCTCCCACTACTTGTGCTTCTGATGCCAGGTGCCGGATAGCTCAGGGCCTGTCTGCCATCCCGTTTTCCAGCAGCCTTGCTCATGTGGCAAGCCTGCACACGGCTGACCTGTCTCTTGGGCAGCAGCAGCAGCCCCTGCCTCAGGCCTGCAACCCGCACAGCTGGTACCTCACGCCCAACCGTTGCTGCTACGATGGAATGATCGCCACAGCCAGCTGGTGAGCGCATTGCAGCGCGTAATACGCTTGACTGCTGCAGCGATTCCCCTTCCAGCAGGGCTTTCCCAGTACTGCACTGCACTTGTGCATTTCCCGCCAATCTCACCTGACCAGTAATGCTGCTTTGCGCCCTTTGTTTCTTCTGCTTGTTCTGCAGCATTTGGGACAAGCCAAACCAGCTTACATCTTACAGGGCTTCCGGTTATGAGATCATTGCGTTCGGCAGCCTGTCGTCAAGGTTGGACAGCTCCACAATGGCCAATGCTGCCGTTCAAATGTGGGCTGCAAGCGACGCGCACATTGCAGTCATCTTGAACCGTGCTCCCTTGCAGGCCTGGCGGTGGCAAGCCCTTGGCTGCTCTATGAGTCCTCTTGTGAACTCCGATGGCCGACAACCTTCATGGTGGGTGGCATCTTGCAAGCAATTGCTGGTTCGGAAACCAGGCTGACCCAGTTGCCTGACCTATGTTCTCAAGACGACTGGTGTGCTATTGGTGCAACTATGATGAGTGACTGACTGAGAGACATAGTACGGAAGAGAAGAGATCACTTGCTCTCTGCAATGCTCAACCCCAAGCACGACCATCATGGCATTGTGATGAGCGAAGCCCACATTCGTGACTTCCTCTGCAGCACAAGCCACACCGTTCTCCCTTACTGATCTGATCAGTGGTGAGCGCAGTTGATGTTCGTATCGTGCGCTCGAGTACCAAATTATGACAATTGTTGCTGTGGATCGTAGCGCCCACGCAGAGTAAACACGCAAATCATGTTTATCCATATCCTGTTTTCATGTGTCCAAGCATTTTTTCATGCGCACGATGCCTTGCTTTTGACATCAATGAAAGCCACTGCAACCACAATAGCGTTACATCAACTCCTGCAATGCAGGCTGTATTTCCACACTTGACAGGGCCTCGTAACAGCAGCGCGTCATTACAAACGCTCAAGGGCACAGTTGTCTGCCAAACCTGCAGACAATGACAAACTACACAGCAACCCAGCCCCCACGTGCTCTGCTGCGGGTGTGACGCCGCCCCCCGTCAGCATCATGGGCCGCCCTTCAATGCCTGCCGCTGGCCGCGGCCTTGCCCTGTGACCTGGCCCTCCCGCCCCCTTTGGCACCACCCAGGGCCTTGCCCTGGCCTGGCCGGGCACTGGGTGAGCGGGCAGGATGCACCATTCGGTGCTTGACGCCTCCGTCTTCCTCCTCGCCAAAGTCGGAGCCCCACTCTCGCTTCACCTTCTTAACCTTGGCGGGCTTTGGCCCATCCTGCAATGGGGCCGAGGGACACAGCTCAAACAACATGACAGCGAAGCCTCAGGCAAGCATCACATTCATCATGACTTATACCTGGTGCCCGTAACACTTGGGTTCTGCCAACAACAGCCCAACACATTGCATGCTGACATACACAGGCACATGTTGAGTTGCCACTCTGCTGTTGCACGCACCCTGTGCCTTGCGATGTCTGCCTTGGTCAGGTTCACGCCCAGCTCCTGCAGCTGCTTGCGCAGCACCCGCATCTGGTTCTTGCTCATCCTGGGGACCCGCCCCGCCCTGATGTCCTGCGCCACCTGCACGCCCTGCGCACGGCTCATCGATGCCACGCTGACGTCCAGCAACATGTCCAGGCCCTGCTTGGCCTTCTGCTGCTTAGACAGGCGGTACCTGTCCTTGCCGGTACGCGCGGCTGGTGCCTGAGCAGCACGGTGGCCAGGGGTGGCGTCACCCAGGCCCTGCTGATGCTGCAGCCGCTTTTCATTCTTGCCGGCCTTCTTCGCGCTCCGCTCCTTGGCCGCGCTGCGGCAGCGGGCAGCACGGCGCATGCCACCACGATCAGTCCTGGGTGTCACCCTCAAGGTCTCAAATCAGGCCAGAGCAATGCGTGACCCCTTCCCCGACCCCATTGTCGTTCCAAGTTAGCCGCCAGCTGGCAGCTACAGCACAGCCTGTGCATAGAACATACCAGAGGCCCATCCTGTGGATCACCCACCTTGACTTGCTGCCTTTGCTCTTGCATCCGGGCGCAGGGGCAGAGCAGGCGCCGAGCGTGAAGCCGTTGGTGGGGAGCCGTGGTGCCTAAGCCAGACCTGCCGCTGCTCTAAGCGTGGCCCACCTGTGAACGGGCGAGTCACCAGGTGCACAAGGCAAGCGAAAACCAGGTGACACAAATGCACCGAAAGATCAGGTTAGTTGATCTGGTGGTGGCGCAGCTGAGGCCTTGGCATTGCATAAGGCACTGGGCTGCACGTTTTTCAACAAGTACTTGATACGACAGCAGGGTCATGCTGGTCATTCCCCAGCCCAGGACATCCGTGCCTTGCGGAAGCCTTGCCGCGAACACCCTACCTGCTGCCGTTGCTGCTGCGAGACATCTTGCCCCAGCGCCAACTTCACATCCAGTATGTGATCCAACGGCTACGGGACAGACCCTGGCCCTGGCCCTGCCTGGGGACCTTGCTCGGGTTCTGATGCTGACATACGACATTGCAAGCAGCAGCACCACCAGAAGCCCTCGCAGTTTTGTGCCCATCGCGATGTCCACTGAACCTGATTACCACCATCGCATGCCGGCTGTTACAGAAAGAGCTGATCACTGACACTCTGCATGCAGCCATTCCCTAGCGTGCTATCATACGGGACACTGCACCTACGCTTGTGTAAGAATTAAGAAAGTACAAATTTATGCCTTGGCGGCAAACTGGGTGGCAACCTTGGAGTCTGGCAGGCAGTCTGCATTCCTAGGCAGCAGCTCGCACTGGCCGTAGTGCTGCGCACAGCATGGTGGAGGGCAAACAATGCAGTTCAGAAATTGACAATACAGCGCACAAGGCTGAGCGCCGCTGGCATGTTTTGAGACTAAGCCAAGCTGCAGACCTTCGGGCAGAGGTGCAATCATGCGCGCTGATGCACCATGGCGAATGATCAGTGCCTGCTGCCTACCTGCAGCAGCTGGTCAGCCAGGACGATGGCGACCATGCTCTCCACCATGGGCACAGCGCGGGGCACGACGCAGGGGTCGTGGCGGCCACGAGCACGCAGCTCAGTCTCCTTGCCCTCGCGGGTCACGGTCTTCTGGTTGATGCCGATGGTGGAGGTGGGCTTGAAGGCGATGCGAATCACAATGTCCTCACCGTTGGAAATACCACCCTGGATACCTCCCGAGCGGTTTGACATGGTGCGAACCTGGGGGTTCAGGGAGCAATGCAGGATGCAGGATGTCTGGAAACAGGCCGGCGCAAATAGTTACTCTTGAAGGAGGATTGCGCCCCGACTGCACAGCAACAGCGCAGGCTGGTGCGCACGCACCTGGCCATCAGGAGTCATGTAGAACTCGTCGTTGTGCTCTGACCCCTTCATCTTGGCGCCTGCAAAGCCGCTGCCAATCTCAAAGCCCTTCGCGACAGCAGCAAGGACGTGTCCACACACAGCGGATGGTCAGCCTCAAGAATAGCAACATGCCTGCTGCAAGCCAGCTGCTGTGACTGCACTGTGAATCGGGTGATATGTGCAGGTGTGCGCAAACTTTGATTCCTGGCGCACCTTGGTTGCGGGCAGTGACAGCATAGCCTTGGCAAGCTCAGCCTCCAGCTTGTCAAAAACGGGGTTGCCGAGGCCCTTGGGGCAGTTGCGCACCACGCACGTGACCTCACCACCGCAGGAGTCACCGCGGACGCGCACCTCGTTGATGGCTGCAACCAGTGAGGGTCAAAGCATCTGGTTGAGTTAATGCCTGCACTTCCCTGCCTACTCATGTGCCTGCACAGCTCAGCTTCAGGCCACCAGGCACCCATGATTTTAATCAGAACACACCATCAATCATCTTCTTGGCGGCCTCCTGGTCAGGGCAGCGCACGATGTTGCTCTCAACCTCCTCCAGAGTGAACTTGCTGTTGTCAACGTTGGAGCGCACATCCCTCACAGCATTCACATACGCCAGGATCTGTTGCAGCAGGTCAACATCATGCACGCGGTCACAGACAGTCATGGGGGGTTCACCAACCAACATTGCTAGCCCAAGGCCCTTGTACATGTACATACTGCACCTGCTCACCTCAGTGCCGGACACAGTCTTGAGCAGCTTCTTGGCGATGGCACCAGCCGCGCAGCGGCCAATGGCCTCACGCGCAGAAGAGCGACCACCACCTGCCACAGCACGAATGCCATACTTGAAGTCGTAGGTCGCATCCGCGTGCGAAGGGCGGTAAGCCACGGACATCTCGCTGTAGTCGCCAGAGCGCTGGTCCTTGTTCCTGACTACCACGGCAATGGGGCTGCCCCTGTGCGCAACAATGATATCCAAGGCATGCAAGTACATCGAGTATCAGAGCACCGACACGGGTGAGAGCAAGCTCGTTCATGGTGGAACGCAGCATGCAGGCAGTCGTTGCCACGCGCACAGCTTTGCATGGTGCATGAGCCACACCACACCCCTCTACTTACAGGGTCGTGTTGTTGAAGACACCGGACAGGATCTCTGCCTGGTCGTCCTCCTTACGAGGAGTAGTGATGATGCTCTGGCCTGGCTTGCGCCTGTCGAGCTCTGCCTGAATCTCAGCCTCCGTGATCTGCAGACGGGGAGGGCAGCCGTCGACGATGCAGCCCACGCCCTTGCCGTGGGACTCGCCAAACGTGGAGACGCGGAACATGGTGCCATAGACACTGCCAGCGGCCTGCACGCTCAGGCGTGAGGTACGGCTGACCGCACTGCGCCTGACACCGGCCTTGGCCTGCATGGACATCTTCTGGTGCAACATCGTTTCTGCAGGTCCCTACAGGGGTCGTAGCTCTAGAATCGCTGCATGTCTCATCGACCCTCAAGTGTGAGGTGTGGATCTTACCTGTGACCATGTGACTGACCACGTTCGTGGGGGGCAGACAGCTCATTACAACAGAAAACATACATAAGGATCACATGGAGCCGGCAGCGCCACCGTAGACGTCCTTCTCAGACAGGCCAAGCCGTTCCAGCAGATTGGTCCACCTCATGGGCTCCTCGTCGAAGATGTAGGTCATGGGCTGCACCAGCACGCCACTGCCGCCCAGCTACGCAAGGCGTGAGACGAGAGGGAGACAGGTGTCAGCAAGGACACACAGGTGACAACTCCAGTGCTGAGGCACTCAGATACGAGCAGCAAGCCTCCCACCTTCTGCAGGGACTTGACAGCATTGTAAAGCTTCTTCTTGTGCACGCAGATGGTGGCTGCATAGAACCCGTGCGTTGCTGCTGTGCCGTCAGGGTTCATGTGGTAGACGGTGCTGATGGTAGGGCCCTGCAGGCCATGCAGGTCCTCTGCGTTCATCAGCATCTCAGCCACAGCCTCGGGGCTGTCGCCGCGCATGTTGGCAATGACCGAGTAGTACTGCTCTGCTTTCAGGTGGGCGTCAAAGCGCTCAATCAGCTCATGCACCACCTGCACAATCAAGCAGCGTCAGGTGCATGTCAGCATTTCCCAAGGTTTCTGACAGCATGTCCTCCGCAGCCCCAACCAAAAGCTTCCGACAATCACCCACCTGCAGCAGGCCAGGCCTGTCCAGCAGGGACTGGCGGTTGGCCACCAGGATACCTTGGCTCTCCATGATGTTGCCGCCCTTAATCTCCTTCAGGTTGTTCTCGCGCAGCGTCACGCCAGTGCTGACCTGCAAGAAAGATGGCGGACGCAAACCTCAGGACCTGCTGACAAATTTTCTGTGTCGCCTGGGCGCTTCAAGGCGGCAAGATACCAGCACTGACCACCAGACTAGGCTTCTACCCTGCCACAGTGCTTACCAGGTCAAGGATAATGTCTGCGGAGCCCATGGCTGGTGCGGCCTCCAGTGCACCGTCGGCGCTCAGCAGCACGACGTGCTTGAAGCCCTTCTCAGCGAAGAAGCGCTTGGCGATGTTGTGGTAGCCAGTTACAACCCTGCGGCACCAGACCACATCACGTGATCAGACCTGCTGGCAAGGGCTGACACCCCTTGCTGCAGGTTGCGAGCTGACCGTGGCCCGCCAGTTCGTCCACTTTGTGAATGTATTACCTGAGTGGTGTCTGCGCAGTCCAGTCTGGCATGCTCCTGAGCTGGTCCAAGCTGTCAACACTGGCAAACTTGCCAGTCATAGGAATGCCCAGTGCCAACTTGCACTGCCCGAAGTTCAGGGCGTCATGCACCACAATGACGTTGGGGTCATTGTCGGCCAGCTCAGCGAACATGTCGCCGCCCACAATGCCCAGGTCCAAGTCACCACTGCGTAGCTTGCGCACCACATCTGATGCCCGCTGGAACCAGACCTCGAGTGCGGGAATCTGGCCAAGCGCCAAGGGCCAAAAGGTGAAGGTGAGTTGCACTGATGATCAAGCAGAAGCTTGAATGCGACTCCGCTTAGTATCTGACCAGAGCTGCAGACCCCGGCTCCCTGCTGCTGCGCACCTGGGGAATGCGGGCTACATATTGTCTAGGGTTGATCTTGTTGACGGACAGGGCGCTCTCCTGCACAGCAACACCGTTTTCATAGGTTCTCATATTGACCATGCTGTTATGTCCATAGATAAGGCAACAGCTGCAATCAGTCGTTATGGTGCCAGACCCCCAAGCTATGTGCACCTTCATCAGCTCCATTGTGTCCTCAGCCATGCGGCCCTTGCTGGGCAGGCCCAGGCGCAGTGACGCCCTGGGTGGTGCGATGTATGAGTTCTGAACTGCAGCTGCGCTCAGGCATGCCCAGTACAGGGTCAGGTTTCATGCAACATGAACAGGCAGGTACTCCGGCATCATGCCACCATGTGGCGGCCGCAAGCTTGCGAGGCGCTCCAAGCTGCTGCCTACCGGTAGCGCCATCCTCCGCGCGGCGTGTCAAGCTGGCGATCGCACTGGAGCGGCCCTGGGCCGGCGCCGCGAATGCCAAGCGTTGGACGCCAGAGCTGACGATGGACAGCAATTGGCTACTGGCTGCAGGACCAGTGGGCACAGGCCTTACGCTGCTGGTTGCAGGAGCACATGGGGTGCCCCGCGTGCACTGGGCTGCCTGACGCTTGTGCAACATGGCTTTAAAGGCGGCTTCGCGCAGCCCAGAAGTGCCACTGCTGAGGACTACTGCACGGCTCGCAAACCTCCTGCCCGTAGAGGCGGCATCATGCCCTCAAAGGCACTGCAGCCCGCCACTCCCACACGGGCCACACTTTCACGGTATTCGCCCTCGCTCTTTCAGTGGCAAGCAAAACGGCCACCGCCTGCTGCAACCCTGCGACAGCAAGGTGTGCAGCACTATGGAGCCGTTCGCTCCTCACAGCGACGATGAGCAGGCTAGCGGCGCGCATGGGCAACTGGAGCTTGGCAATGTCGTGGTGGAGGTAGGGCCTGAACGCATCACTTATGGTATGCTCTGTGCAGCTGAGCGTCCAGGCAGCAAAACCCTGCCTGCCCTGCATGCACAGGAGTCTCGCGAGCCGACGCCTGCACCTAAGTTGCAGCACCTGCAGCAGCAGAATTCAGCTCCACAGCACATCAAGCCATTGATTCTGTTTGACTTGAATGGTATGTATGACAATGCAATTGGGCTGTAAGGAACTTCAGTGCCCGCAATCTAGTGACCAACCAGCGCCTGCCGCTGCATGCCGACCGTCGGCCAGGTGTGCTCATCAATGAGTCCGATGCTGCCGGCCGCAGCAGGAGACGCTTTTGTTTCCGGCCAGAGGTAAGGGTTGTTGAACTGCACAGTGCCTCTGGCACCCTTTGAGTGCTGCTGTCAACCCTCTGCTGCCATTCTTGTGCAGTTGGAGCTGCTGTTCCTGTCGTTGTTGCCCAAGTATCGGATTGGCATCTTCTCATCGGCCACTGAGCGCACAGTGCTCAAGGGAATCGGCGCCATCAAGAGCTACCTGCTGAGCGAACGCTTTCCGTCCAAGCCTAGTAAGGCTGCCTGATGCCGCAGCAGCTGCTGCCACTCTGCCAGTTATGAAAGCAAGGAAGCACATTGCTCTTTTACGGCGCATGCTTGCAATTGCTGCAGACCTTATCCTACCCCGAAAAGGGATTCCCTTCGACGTCATCCTCCATCGCGACAACTGCCAGCCTGACCCTCAGGTATATGTCGCTGTGGCGATTGTTTACGTGGCCAGCTTTCTGCTCGAGGAATCCCAGTGCGTTCCTGTGACAGTTCTATCCATGCTGTGCATGTTTGCAGTGGCGATCCCGTCCCGGTGGCACCAGCTTTGACACGATGAAGCCTCTGGCCACCAACGGCCTGGACCTGCGCAACACGCTGCTGGTTGACAACGAGGGCACCAAGGCCTGTCAGGGCGAGGAGCTGAACCTGCTGCTGCTGCCTACCTGGGCAGCGTGCTTTGGTGCGCAGGGTGGGGATTTAGGCAATGCTGCTTCGTGACGTGAGCGCAGGCAGCAGCACTTGCGTTTGCCTATTGTCTTGCCTGCAAGTGCGTGCTGACCCTGTTACTGTGCGCAGATAAGGGAGTGGCAACATGGCGGGCACTGATGGACCAGCTCACACAGATACCACAGGGCTGCACTGACATGCGGGCGTATGTGCAGCGAATCAACAGCCATGTGCAGGAGGTGCACACGTCCACCTCCGGCAGTCCGCCTGCATCTCCTAGCCACACTGCAGCAGGCACCAGCAATGCGCTGAGGCCAGAGGTCGCACCACTGGCAGCGGCGGCAGCAGCTGCGCTTCAGCCGCTCGGCGGCAGGCGCATCGTTACCTTGCCGCTCATGCCGGCGGTGGGTCCCACTGCCGTGCTGGCTGCCGCTGACAAGCAGGGGCAAGCAGCTGCCAGTGGCCGCGCATGGTCAGCCGCTGATGGCAGTGGCAGTGAGGAGGACACAGGCCCTGGCGGCGGCGGCAAGCGCATGCGCACGGACGGCGCTCGGGACGTTGCGCAGGGTGTTGCGCCCAGCATTGACCTTGCAAGGTACCGGCAGCAGCAGGACGAGCGCGACCAGGGCTTTCCCCGCGGCCTGTCAGAGCCCGGTGCTTCCAGGGAAGCAAGGGCGCATGAGGCAGGCACGAGCGCCCCGTCACTCCTCACCAACGTGAAGGTTGAACCGGCGCCTGTTGCGCCAGCGGGGCACAAGCGCGGTAGGCAGCTGTCGGGTGCAGTACCGTTGTACAGCGGGCCACGTGGCGCGCCATCGAGGCACCAGAGCGAGTCGCTGCACCATCACGGGGTCCGGCGGTCGGCTCTGTCTGCACTGCACCACGAGGTACGTGAGCTTACATCTTTACACAGCAAATGCTGTGCCAAGGCTTTGCTTTCTGTTGACAGCTGACTTACAAGTACCATGCTCCAAGCATTGTGCACGCTCATTCATTGGCCGCAGCGCTGCAGCCCTTCTCCTGCCGCTTCTCGGTCTCATCTCTTGGAATTGCATCTGCTGTTGGTTTTTTGTTGTAGGTGGCCACGTTCGCACAGCGAGCAATGCCAAGCCCGGCGGACCTGCAGCTATTGTCCGCAGTGCTGGCAAAGGTGCAGGAGGCTTCCAGCAACCTGTGGCCACATGCCCAGGTGCACCTGTTCGGCTCGCAGGTGTGCACACTCATGCTGCTTGAATGCTTTCACACTCTAAAGCGTAAAGAAGGATCTGTCTCAATCTGCAACCAGGGTTAGTGGAAGTTGCCGTTGGTATCACTTGCAGGCAGCTTGGACTCGTTCACTGACAAGCACTCTTCAGTCAAATCAATCCATTGCTTTCTTCTGCTGCTGCAGGCATCGGGCTTGGCTCTGCCCTGCTCAGACCTGGACATTGTCATCCTAGGAGTGATCCGTGACCTGGACACGCCAGCACAGGGCTTTTCAAACAGGGAAAAGGTGCGCGGAGGCTGTGTGCCGCCAGGCAAGGCTCTGCGCAGGACCTCATCACATTGTGCTTCATGCACCACAGTCGACGTCGCAGCACAACCAAAGTTTGTGTCGTCATACTAAAGCAAGTGCTGCTGTGCTTGACTGAGGCATGCAGGTGCAAGCGGTGGACTGCCTGCGTGCACTGGCAAAGGAGCTGAGGTACCTAGGCGTCCTGAGGTCCAAGCCCGAGGTCATCGCAAGGGCCAAGGTGAGCACTGCAGGTGCAGATCGCATGTGCTTGGCCCACTGCGGGCCAAAACGACTGCAGGACATGCAAACGTCAAGTGTGTGGTGCAACCTAGGTCTGTTAAACGATGAAGGCCTCTTGGCACACGTGACCTTGATTGCTGCGCGTGTCCACTGCCTGACTGTGTGCAGGTGCCGATCATCAAGGCCTGGTTTGGCGGGCTGGGCAACAGCACGCAGCCGCTGCCCATCGACATCTCGATCGGTGTTGCGAACGGCGCAGCTGCCGTGCGCATGGTGCAGCAAGCTGTGGTCGACCTGCCCCCACTGCGGCCACTGTGCCTGGTGCTCAAGGCGCTGCTCAGGGAGACAGGTGCGCTTCTTCTGCCTCCCGCCTCTTGCTGCAGGGGCTGGCACCCAGCTGCTATCCGCGACCGTTGCAGCCCATGTGATGGCATTGAGTCGCTTTACAGGCTAGCCTGTGCCCTGCTTCCTCACACAGCACAGCCATACAACCACAATCCTTTGCTGTGCGCCTGATGTAGGCCTGAACGAGGTTTTCCAGGGTGGCCTGTCTAGCTACTCCCTGGTCAACATGGTCATTGCACACCTGCAGTGCGAGGGCTGGGATGCATCTAAGGTAGCGCACGTCGCTCTAACTGCAGTTGCACCTGACGGCTTGGGCGAGGGTGGCATGGGAGCGCTGGCACAGGACCAGGTTCGGTACCTGCAGTCACTATCTGCGGCGGTACATGATGCATACGACCTGGGCCTGCTGCTCACCAGCTTCTTGGAGCGGTGAGTATGGCGTTGTATTCAGAAGAGCCAGCAGGGCAGCCATAGCGTAGCATCCGTTGTTTCGCATCGGGGGCAGGGGCTGTTTGGGCGATTATGATCAGCCAGTTGTTGTTCTGGGCTGCTTCAGGCTGTCCCGCAGGACTTTGCAAATGTGTTTGTCCAACACGCTGCTGTCCCTGCAACTTGCTCCTGCAGGTTTGGGCGCACCTTTGACTACCAGAACGAGGCGGTCAGCATCGCACGGGGCGGCATCACCGACAAGCCACACGGCTGGCGCCAAAAGGGCGTGATGCTGCTGGGCGTTGAAGACCCACAGCAGGTGAGCTACACCATATTGCTCTAGCAATCCAAGCAATAATGCCTGATGCCGATGGAGATATCAGAGACTTTTTGCAGCATGTCACTGCAATGCGTAGTGTATGTGCCGCACATCCCCTGGCCATGTGTCTTGCGCACCATCTTGATGTGATGATTACGGCGACTTCCCTCACTGCTGGGTGCTTCCCCGCTACGCCCCTCAGGTTGGGCGAGACATTGGCTTGGGGTCGTACAACATGCACAAGGTGCGGCAGGTGTTCCGCGAGGCCCTGGCGGCGCTGCTGGACACGGGCGCAACCAGCGCGCCCAAGCACCCAGCCTCTGCTCCTGCAGCGGCGCCAGCAGGGATGCGCGGCAGCGACGGTGTGCGGGCGGCAGCAGGCGGCAGCGGCAGCGGCAGTGGCGACGCCGAAGCGCAGTGCAGGCCCGCGACGGACGAGGAGAAGTGGGCGACGATCCAGCGGGACGGACATTGCAGCTCGGTTGAGCTGCAAGAAGGTGCCGGCCCCTCAGCTGCAGCAAGCACTGGCGATGCAGGCGCTGGCGGCCATGGCATACGTGCCCCAGCATCAGAATCTGAGCGAGGTTCTGAGGCAGGGCCAGGGCCAGGGTCTGCCCCGTGGCTGCTGGATCACATACTGGATGTGAAGATGGCACTGGGGCGAGATGTCTCGCAGCAGCAACGGCAGCAGGTAGGGTGGTCGCGGCAAGGCTTGCGCCAGGCACGGATGTCCTGGGCTGGGGAATGACCAGCATGACCCTGCTGTCGTATCAAGTACTTGTTGACAAACGTGCACGGCCGCCTGACTTAAGCTGTGCCACCCACAATTTAACAGACCTGGTCTTTTGGTGCATCAGTGTCACCTGGTCTCAGCCTCCCCTGTGCATCTGGTGACTTGCCCAATCACAGGTTGTGCCACGCCTGGAGCAGCGGCAGGTCTGGCTCAGGCACCAAGGGCTTCCCACCAACGGCTTCACGCTCGGCGCCTGCTCCACGCCTGTGCCTGGAGGCAAGGGCAAAGGCAGCAAGTCAAGGTGAGTGCCATGGATTCGTGCTTTGGGTGGGTGCTGCACAAGGTAGGTGAATCTCGTAGGTTCTGTGCACAGGCTGTGCTGGCGGCTAACTTGGAGCGACAATGGGGTTGCGGAAGGGGTCACGCATTGCTCTGGCCTGATTTGAGACCTTGAGGGTGACACCCAGGACTAATTGTGGTGGTATGCGCCGTGCTGCCCGCTGCCGCAGCGCGGCCAAGGAGCGGAGCGCGAAGAAGGCCGGCAAGAATGAAAAGCGGCTGCAGCATCAGCAGGGCCTGGGCGACGCCACCCCTGGCCACCGTGCTGCTCAGGCACCAGCCGCGCGTACTGGCAAGGACAGGTACCGCCTGTCTAAGCAGCAGAAGGCCAAGCAGGGCCTGGACATGTTGCTGGACGTCAACGTGGCATCGATGAGCCGTGCGCAGGGCGTGCAGGTGGCGCAGGACATCAGGGCGGGGCGGGGCCCCAGGATGAGCAAGAACCAGACGCGGGTGCTGCGCAAGCAGCTGCAGGAGCTGGGCGTGAACCTGACCAAGGCGGACATCGCAAGGCACAGGGTGCGTGCAACAGCAGAGTGGCAACTCAACATATGCCTGTGTATGTCAGCATGCAATGTGTTGAGCTGTTGTTGGCAGAACCCAAGTGTTACGGGCACCAGGTATAAGTCATGACGAATGTGATGCTTGCCTGAGGCTTCGCTGTCATGTTGTTTGAGCTGTGTCCCTCGGCCCCATTGCAGGATGGGCCAAAGCCAGCCAAGGTTAAGAAGGTGAAGCGAGAGTGGGGCTCCGACTTTGGCGAGGAGGAAGACGGAGGCGTCAAGCACCGAAAGGTGCATCCTGCCCGCTCACCCAGTGCCCGGCCAGGCCAGGGCAAGGCCCTGGGTGGTGCCAAAGGGGGCGGGAGGGCCAGGTCACAGGGCAAGGCCGCGGCCAGCGGCAGGCATTGAAGGGCGGCCCATGATGCTGACGGGGGGCGGCGTCACACCCGCAGCAGAGCACGTGGGGGCTGGGTTGCTGTGTAGTTTGTCATTGTCTGCAGGTTTGGCAGACAACTGTGCCCTTGAGCGTTTGTAATGACGCGCTGCTGTTACGAGGCCCTGTCAAGTGTGGAAATACAGCCTGCATTGCAGGAGTTGATGTAACGCTATTGTGGTTGCAGTGGCTTTCATTGATGTCAAAAGCAAGGCATCGTGCGCATGAAAAAATGCTTGGACACATGAAAACAGGATATGGATAAACATGATTTGCGTGTTTACTCTGCGTGGGCGCTACGATCCACAGCAACAATTGTCATAATTTGGTACTCGAGCGCACGATACGAACATCAACTGCGCTCACCACTGATCAGATCAGTAAGGGAGAACGGTGTGGCTTGTGCTGCAGAGGAAGTCACGAATGTGGGCTTCGCTCATCACAATGCCATGATGGTCGTGCTTGGGGTTGAGCATTGCAGAGAGCAAGTGATCTCTTCTCTTCCGTACTATGTCTCTCAGTCAGTCACTCATCATAGTTGCACCAATAGCACACCAGTCGTCTTGAGAACATAGGTCAGGCAACTGGGTCAGCCTGGTTTCCGAACCAGCAATTGCTTGCAAGATGCCACCCACCATGAAGGTTGTCGGCCATCGGAGTTCACAAGAGGACTCATAGAGCAGCCAAGGGCTTGCCACCGCCAGGCCTGCAAGGGAGCACGGTTCAAGATGACTGCAATGTGCGCGTCGCTTGCAGCCCACATTTGAACGGCAGCATTGGCCATTGTGGAGCTGTCCAACCTTGACGACAGGCTGCCGAACGCAATGATCTCATAACCGGAAGCCCTGTAAGATGTAAGCTGGTTTGGCTTGTCCCAAATGCTGCAGAACAAGCAGAAGAAACAAAGGGCGCAAAGCAGCATTACTGGTCAGGTGAGATTGGCGGGAAATGCACAAGTGCAGTGCAGTACTGGGAAAGCCCTGCTGGAAGGGGAATCGCTGCAGCAGTCAAGCGTATTACGCGCTGCAATGCGCTCACCAGCTGGCTGTGGCGATCATTCCATCGTAGCAGCAACGGTTGGGCGTGAGGTACCAGCTGTGCGGGTTGCAGGCCTGAGGCAGGGGCTGCTGCTGCTGCCCAAGAGACAGGTCAGCCGTGTGCAGGCTTGCCACATGAGCAAGGCTGCTGGAAAACGGGATGGCAGACAGGCCCTGAGCTATCCGGCACCTGGCATCAGAAGCACAAGTAGTGGGAGGCGAGGCGGTTACGGTTGACCATCCACTGCAGTTGGACCAGCTGGTCACATCAATGTGGCGCTTTCGTTACCGTCCAACGCGCACCTGTTGATAGCTGCGGCCAGCACGTCGTCTTCCACGGTCGTTTGCGCAATGGGCGCTGTGGGCAGCGTTGTGCGTGGTAGTGGCGGGCCGGGGTAGGGAGGGAACCAGGGGTAACTCGGCCCCTGGGGCGGCAACGGCACCATCGGGTTTTGCGCCATCGGTGATGCCTTGTAGTTGGCCGTGTAGTTGGACGGTCGCGTTGCATTGGCTTGACGCAGGCCTCGTAGGTGGCCTGCAAGAAGATCAGGGGCCGCGCAACAGGTGTGCGCAAGTTTAACGGCGCAATTCTGGCCTCAGGCGCGTAGGGGCGCTACCAGGCCCAGTGATGAGCTGGG
>JAWZTI010001212.1:0-15475 GCA_039880955.1 Chlamydomonas urium | reverse complement strand
GGGGCCTGTCAGGCAGAAGCCCGTTTACCGCAGCCGCTGCTGCAGGAAGGATGACCTCGGGCTGAACGGACGAAAAGTCACCGCCCGAGTTGCCCTTCTCAGCGCGCACCACCACCATGACAACCCGCCGCACTGCTGCCTCCAGCACCTGCTTCGCCAATGCCATGGAGACCTGGAACGTCCTAGGCGCTGTGCGCATGGACGGCGCATGGGTGCGCCCACCCTGCGCTGCCTTCCTCCGCTTCGCCTGGCTGCCCGCGCCACCAGCCGAGGCATTTCTGGGCCGCTGCGTGACGAAGTCATCGCCATGCGCTGCGCTGGTGCCGCCCAGCGGTGGCCCGTCCTGGGGTGGTAGGGCCGCCAGCCTGACCCGCAAGGCTGTAGTGACGTGCAAGCGGCAATATAGCGTGCCGCAGCGCTAGACTTTGAGAGAGAGATCGTTACAGAGGCCACCCAATCGGGCGGGGTATTGAAGACAAGGGGACAAGCTGCTGCTGCTCCTCCAAGTGCAGTGGCCGGCCCAGCCGCAGCTCGCGTATCCGGTCGTCCTCAGCACGACGTGAAACTGCTAGAGAGGGCAGGAGTACCCTGGTACTTTTCCAGAGGTCACGAGTTCAACTCCCATTGCGGAAGGAGTTTGTTTGGGTGCCCTGCTTGCGGGAAGGCCTTCGAGCCACTTTCGGTCATGAGCCTGTAAATCCTGGCCCATTTGGGACAGGGGTTGTATGCGCCCTTGCGGTGCCCTTAACAACTGTAACACACACCACCATCCCTTGTTTTAAGTGGACCATTCCAGTCTCAAGGGCGTGTAGCTGCTGCTGCAGCTGCTGCAGGGGGCTGTGGCCCGAGTGGCAGATGATCATCTTGCCTTCATGTGCTGCAAACTCTGCGGCTGTTGTGTCTGGGAGGGGCCTGCCGTCTTCGCAGGTGAAGGTGACGCTGGATACGTGAGCGTCACCCAAGGCGGACTTGAGCGTGCGCCGCATCCTCTTGGCCGCACGTTTCGACGTCACGCGCTGGTTCGCATTCAGCTCGAGGGCGACTCCAGACTGGCGCCACTGGATCGGAGACCAGCATCCCTGGCCAGGGGCCCATGGGCAAGGCCAGTCCCATACGATGGGTTGGTAGGATTGCATGCAATTGTTGATCAGACTCTCACGCATGCACAGTGTACCTGTTCAAGCTCAGCCCCTGCAGCCCTGCCTGGTCAATGGATCACCGCCCCACCCCCTGGGTTCCTCACCGGAAGGTTTGGCCTTGCGCACGATCGGTGGTGTGGACGACGGCCTGCAGGCTGACTAGGCTGCCGGCAACGAGCCTCTGTCGCAAGCATGCAGGAAGGCACGGAAAAGGCGTTAATAGTTGCCATATGGGCCATGCATGGGCCACACTGGCGCAAGGTCAAAGCAAGGCCGCTGTACTCGAAGCAGCTGCCCTGCAGGGCGCCAGAGCATTGTCGGGCAAAGAACGGCAGCATGAGGCAGCCTGCTGAGGGTGAGCAGGGGTGGGTGATGGGCAGGGTTGGCGGGGATTGGGCGGCGGGTAAGGCGGGGCAGCATGTAACAGGAGTGCTGGGCAGGGCAAATGAGTATCAGAATGTATGCACCATCCCATGCATGGGCACGGGATGCTTAGGCAGCGTGCATGGGTTTGCAGTGGTGCAACATGCATGGACACTGGCTGGCAGACAGCATTCACGGCCCCGGATGGTTAGGTGGTCAGACAGCGTGCATGGGCCCATCACTAATGCACTCGCTCGGCAGCACGCGGACACATGGATCCTGCACCTTGCAAGCGTGGCAGCGGTGACCCCTGACGAATTTCATTTTAAGGCTGTCCAGGTCCCTCCTATCAAAACATGCAGCTGCCTGCAGGCCGCATGTTACCTTGGTTTGGAAGCCGAAACAAACAGGATGTCTACAGGAGGCACTGAGAGTGGTCTTGTTCTGAAAGCGCGCGGTTCCATCTTAAATGTGAGATGTTGCAAACACATATATGTGTATATATTTTGTATATATTTTGTATATTTATTTGTGCACAGCACCAGGCAGACAGACCTTGCAAGCAGAGAACGGGTCAAAAAAGGAACTCTGAATGCAAGGTTGCAAGGAACATAAAGACCAAGGTGGTAGGAACACAAGTTGCTATAACAGCGCTCACAACGCAGAGCGCATATGCTATGGTTGTTTTGTTTTCGCAGGCGTGTGCCGGGTACCAGTGATCCGTGTGCATCTTGCACAAGGCTGCAGGTTATGTTAAACGCTTGGGGTTTGCACGCTGCCTGCGCAGCCAGTGAACTGCCACAGCAATGGCACCAATCAACGGCCACGAGGTGTGCCCAGCGTCAGCTGCAAGCGGACCTTCTCAAACAGCACCCGCACCTTGTCCATCTGCTCCGCATCCATCAGCTCCCATTCATCACCAGCAGCAGTTTGCCCTGAGCCAGCCATCTGACCCTGCTGATCAGCGGCTGCTGACGCTGACACCGACCCCTTACTTCCCTCTTCGCTCGCTCCCTCTGCCTTGACTTGCTCTGTCTCCAGTTCCTCAGCAGCATTGGCTGAATGCTCGGCAGTTTCCAACAGAGATGTGTCCTGGCTACTCCCTGATCCCGTTTCTGATGTGCTCGTGTGCCCCAAGTTGTGCCCCGGATGCCAGCCCCGCAGCGCTGCTGCATCGGTGCTACGCGATTGTGCCGTGGAGGTAGTGGTCAGAAGGGGAGGTGCCGCTGCTTCTTGCCGCTGCTGTCGCCGTTCCTCTTCCACCTGCTGCTGCCGCTGCTGTTGCCGTTCCTCTTCCACCTGCTGCTGCTGCTGCTGCTGCTGCTGCTTTTCCAACAGAATGCCCAGCTCGATCCAAGCGTCGTCTTGGTTGCCCGAGAAGTAATGCAGCAGCGCAAACTCCAGCTGCACATCCCTGCAAGGCAGATGTATGGCAGACGCTGGTAAGAAGGCGCGGTGAACAGCTTTGTGCGGTCAAAGGCCACATGTGCATGAGGCCAGCCATCACTGATGGATTGGGCAACGCTTACGCACTGCCTTGAGCACTCCCAAGTAACACACGTAACACTGTGCATTGCCCTCTTCCTGACACATCTGCTTCAGCACCGACCGCCAATGCTCCGCTAGCCCGCCGCACTTTGCCCTCCATGGCATCCACTCCATGCACCAAGTAACAGCATTGTGTGCCGCAGCACTGGCATGCTTCTGTGACACAGTGCGCGCAGCCCCCTTCCCCCCTTCCCTGAGCGCATCCCACCGCACCTGTTGTTGGGCAGCAGGCACAGGCGCTTCTCCGCGGCCGCCAGGCAGCGGCGCAGGCTGTGCACGTTGACGGTGCCAACCTGAAGGTGGCAAAAGAACAACACAGAGTCAGCCAAACTGAGTGTAAGCACGGAGACACTGTAACTTGTTTGCCTCTTCATCCTTCTGCCCAAGATGGTAGATTGCTAGCTCGCTAGAGAGCGGCAAAGGGGGGCGATCAGCATGTCATCCCAATCTCATGTCATAGTGTCGCTGTGTTCCTCGCCGAGAGGCACCGGAGTTCCTTTGCCATGTTCTGGTGGTTTCAGAGCCACTGTAAGGGACGGCGGCACAGGGTGTGGGCTGTAGCCAGTTTAGGCACCTGCGCAGGGGGGGGCATGCCCCCACTCACACCTCCCCTGGTGCATCACTTGCCTTGCCATACTCCAGCGCCGTTTCCAAGGACAGCGGGACGATGGACCCAGGGTTGGGGCTGCAGCCTAGCGCCCGCGCCCAGTGCGAGTCCCGCAGGTCCCCCAGCAGTGCGGCCAGCAACTGCCGCCGGGAAGCAGGCTGCCACAGTGCCTCGGGCTCTACCTCAAACAGCTCACAAACCTGTGGAAGCGTAGGGCAGAGCATCTTGGGTTAGGGTTGTGTGCGCATGTGGTGGAGCAAGCAGAGCTGTGTGGGCGAAGTCAGCGTTGCAGAAGGTGACATATAATGAAAAGGCTGACACAGAAAAAACATGGCGTGCCTCAAATGCTGTGCCCAGTTCTGCATGAACACACATATGACAGCTGGTGGCAGGTAGCAGTTGCTCGTTTTGTGCCCTTGCCTAGGGTGTAAGCTTCACGGCGTCAATCTGCAAGTCTGCGTCAACACAGCACGCTGCGTTCAACGCCCGCAATCTCCCTTTGGTCTGCTAGAGGCTGAGCCGTGCATTTGCTAGTGCTAGGCCACTGTCGACATTACCGCACCTCTGATGCCATGAGCAGACCACCCAGGCCGTAGGGGTCGACAACGAAGCGCTCCCCGTCGACAATGATGGGCTGAGCAGTGGGCCACAGCACAAAGTACCTGAGGAGAGGGGCACGTCACATAGTACATGAGGAGAGGACCGCAGCACACAGATTCTGAGCAATAGGCCACAGCACAAAGTACCTAAGGAGAGGATCACAGCACAAAGATTCTGAGCAATGGGCCACAGCACAAAGTACCTGAGGAGAGGGGCACGTCACATAGTACATGAGGAGAGGACCGCAGCACAAAGGTTCTGAGCAATGGGCCACAGCACAAAGTACCTAAGGAGAGGACCACAGCACAAAGATTCTGAGCAGTGGGCCACTGCACAAAGTACCTGAGGAGAGGACCACAGCACAAGAAGACTAGCGGTAGGGTGTAGAGGCAGGTTTTCCTGTCGACTGCACCTCTCCTTAACTTATGCCCAAGGGCGTAGTTCTTTCTTCTTTATTTCAAGAAGACTAAGCACTGGGTCACAGAACAGTGTACCTAAGCAGTGGGGCACATTACACCGTGTATGAAGAGAGGGCCGCAGCACAAAGTACCTGACGAGAGGGGCACAGCACAAGACGACTCAGCACTGGGCCACAACACAAAAAACCTGCGCAGTGGGTCACAGCTCAAAGCACCTGAGGAGAGGAGTTGCAAGGGCGCAGGTAAGGGAGCCGAGTCGGCAGGTGGGAGAGAGGGAGGTAGGTTGGACTTTCAGGGACAACAGCGGTGGTTGGGCTGTACAGCATTGACGTGAGGCGCTTCTCGGTGCACGCTGGAAAGGGCTCATGCAAGTTGCTGATTAAAAAAGGCTTGCCCGTGGCTTGCTGGCCGCTCTGCCCCGGTGATTCTGCCCCGTTGCAACTGCTTATATCAGCTCGCTGCGGCGGCTGTGCTACCCGGTGCCTGGGCCTGGGCAAGCCCTCCCAGCCATCAACTATCACCATAACCCCCGATGTGACCTATGTGAGGGACACCACCTGCCTGCTGCACCTCAACACACATTGCTCGGTACACCTCTAAGACACACCTGCCACGCTCCAGCGGCTTGGCGGCCATGCTGACGCCCAGCCTCGCGCACACCTCCATGTACAGGAGCGACAGCGCGGCGCTGCATCCCACACCGCTCTCCATGACGCTGCTCAGCTGAGCGTCGCGGGGGATGCCATACCTGGCACAGGAAGGAACAGCGTTTGAAAGGGTGGTGGTGTTTCAAGGAGGGCAGGCGTATGCGTGTGGGCGCGTGGGTGCGGGTGTAAGGTGGATCAGCAGGCACACGTCTCGCCAATAGAGCTTTGAATGTTGCAGGGCAGCATGGTATTGCTGTACCTTGCTGGGTGTGCGTGCATTTTGCTGCCCCAGTGAATGCACTCAGCTGCTACTCACAGCCACGGCTGCCCCATACATGCACTACCACTGACGCAGCGCACACATGACAAGCGATAAATCACTACAAACCCAGGTAGTGATGAGGATGAACGCACAGACACATGCTTCTCTTTCATCTAGCCCACGCCCCTGCGCGCCTGTTGCAGGCAGCGTAGCCGTGCCGCTCAAACAAGACCGTATTAACGGCATGGACGAACCGCACCATGCGCCGGCATGCAAGCCGCGGGTCCCAAGTTGCTGCTGCTGCTGCTGCTGCGCTATGGTCATTGGGATCATCGGTGGCGCTGGCATCACTCTCGGCGTCAGGAGCGCCGCTGTGATGTTCGCCCGCTGGGGCACCACCAGCAGCCGTGGTAGCAGCCGTGGCAGCAGCATCGCCAGCGCCAGTGTCTGCTGTAACTCTCCCCCATACTGCGCTGCTAATGCTGACACTGGGGTCAGGCGTCGTGCTGCTGTTACTGGCTTCGCTCGTGTTATTGCTGGTGCCACCAGCAACAGCAGCGCCTGATGTCCCTGCTGCTGATTCCAATCGCGTAGGTGCTAGGTCCTCCGTTGCAGCTCCCGCTGGACTGGCGTCTATGTCTCCTGCCGGCCCTGCACAAAGCAGCATGACATCGGCGTGGGTGCCTTCAAGCATTCCAAGCGGCAAGATCGCACAGCCAAGACACAGACACAACTATTTTCCCCCGGTCCCTGCGCGGCTGCCACCCCTTCTTATCCCCCCTTGCTCTGCTCTTCCCTCCCTTGTGCACCAATGTGTTGTCCGTCCGCCACCCGGCTGTTACCATAGGAGACCAATGCCCATGCCGCCACGTGCCTGTTGCAGCACAGCCTTGGTTTTGCCTGGCACCTTCACAAGCTGCCCTGGACATGCCTATTAGGTGCAAATTCTGCCTGCAGCCTCGCTCACCTGCTGTGCTTGCCGTTGGCTGTTGCGGACTGCCCTGCCCAGCCCCTGGCTGCTGCTGCAGCGCGGCCGCGACCTCGTCCGCCATCTCCTTCAAGAACACCGTCTGCACCTCTGCCGCCAGAGCGTCGAGCCGCTCCAGGCTCCAGGTGGATGCGCTGGCCATGCTCCGAAACCTGCAGAGGGCGCAGGAGGCCAGCAGGCGGACAGAGGGCGGGACGGCCCAGGTGCGGACGGCAGGGCATGTTGGCGTGAAAGCAGCGAGAGGGCTGACAGTGCCTGGTGGCCAGTCGTGACCAGCAGTGAATTGGAGCGCTGAAGGTCAAGGATGTGGCTGTGATCAACACCCGATAAAACCGAGACTGGCGCTTCCCTTGGTTCTTTTTGCGCTGCCTGCAGCTGCTACGTTGCTGTGAGGCAGAGCAGTGGTGAGGAAGAGCAGAGCTGTGCGCACCTGATGGGCAGGTCCCGTATGGTAGCCTCAAGCTCAGGGTGCACCTCAATCGCAGCCTCTTCCTCCAGTGCAACCAGCAGGCATGCCCGTGCCAGGTTGATGGCTGCGTCTGGCTTGTGGCTGCCCACCTCCTTCTGAAACTCCTGCTTGGCCCAGCCCACGACCTGCATGTGCACAAGGTTGCAAGCAGCGCACAATTAAGCGCACAATGGGTGATGCACTTGCTGCAGAGCTCTGCTCATGCGCGTGGGTGTGGGTGTGGCTAGGGCTGCTGGCGGTGGCCACTCACGTCGCTCCATCGCTGTGGCAAATCTGCATCGCGTGTGGCAGCATGCCGTCGTGGCTGTGTGCGCAGCCGTTGTTGCTGCTGCAGCAGGTGGCAACCTGGTGCTCTCCGAGGTTGTCGCACCCACGCAGCTCCACGTGGCAGCTGCTGCGTGAACATGAAGACGCCTGCTGCGTTTGTCGAGCCTGGCACCAAACCTGTGTGTTCTATGTGAATCTGTGTGGGACACGTTAGAAACTTGGGTCCAAAGCTGCCCAGCGCGGGCGCTCACAAGTACGATAGATTGATACGCATAGCTTCTAAGTACCGCTGGCAACTCGGCGCTGGTGATGTCGGTTGCGCTGCGCTGGAACTATGTGCCTGGGCCCAACTCGGGTCTCGCGGCCCTGGGCGACACACACAGCATATGGAAACACGACCAAAACGACGACGGCAGGCAGCCCAAGCTCAGGTACGAGAGCCCTTATCCTGGGTCAAAGGCACCTCGACCTGCTGCTTGACCGAGCCGATGCACACACATGCCTGCATGCAGCCACCGGCAGCTCACCATCGCTGTGCCATGGCTCAACCGCCAGTCAGCCTTGAGGACGTCTGGCTGGGTGAGTGCACATGCCTAGGAGGTACCTCGGTTGTCAACCTCCAGTGTGGCGCTGGTGAAGCATCTCACCACACGGTGCATCTGCAGGGTCACCCATGTGATGATGCCAAGGTCACGCCCAACTACAACTTTGCCCCAGAGATCATGACAGGTGCGTTCGGATCAGTATGCAACTGGCGGTCATTGAAGTGTTTGTTGGTCGGGTGTGCAACAGCCATCGCAGCTTATGGCCCTGCAGCTCAATGTTTGCCCAGCGCACCCCACTCAGGGCTTCGACCTCCCTTTCGTTGTTGTTGTGCAGATCAATCACAAGCAAGCAAGGTCCACAAGTCTGACGCAGACGCCGTGCAGGTCTCGGAAGCGGCGAGCTTGATCGCAGCAGCTGCAGCAGAGGCGCCAACGCGGCCTGGTCTGAGCAGCGCAGCAGCTGCAGCGGCCAAGGACAAGGCAAACCAGCTGATCGCAGAGCTGTATAATGGCCTGGGACTTGCAGAGGCGGTGCCAGGAGCATTTGGTGGAGAGGGCCAGAATGGCCGGCCAAAAGGCAAGGACAAGACCAAAGGCAAGTATGCACGAGGTGTCCGTGCATGAACAGGCAGACTATCTGTGACAGGTCGCGCCTGCTGCGGGCGGTTGCGTGCTGTGGTGCAGGTTTATGCAGACGTCTCATGGCCCCTCAACGCCTTGTCTCTGAACGCTTTCTGCGTGATGCACAGGCGGCAAGGTGAAGGGCGTGCGCCGGCAGCACCAGGCAGCACAGGCTGCCGCGCCACACAAGCCATCAAGGCACCTGGCCATTGTCACTGAGAAAGCAAGGTATGGCAACGCAGTGTTATGGCTGAACGGCGTGCAAGGGATAGAGGTTGGTGATGCTCAGCTTTGTGTCGGGGCTTCTGAACCACAAGATTTGCCGCTGCTGCAGCTGGCACCAGCAACCAGCCACAGTTTGCTGCATGGCTTGCCCGATATCCCCCCTTCCTGTCCGCCACCTCCACATATTCCACACTTCAGACGGGAGCCATGGAGTCCTGAGCGGCGCGTGACCACCCGAATGGTGCCGCTGAAGCACAAGGCCCAAGTAGGGCTCGCCTATGAGCCGCAGCCCGCTGCTTGGATCCCATCAGGTGAAGCAGGGGGTTGAGGGGACAGAGTGCGATCCAGTTGAGTGAAGGAGGGGGTTAGGGGGACAGAGTTGGATTCCATTGTGTGCGGAGGGGGGCCAGGGGACAGAGTGGGTGTGAATGGCACAGGTTGAGGCAGTGTGCTTCACTGCGCGAGGCCCTGCGCTGGCATCCTCTGCTGCCTTGCACTGATCCCTTGCCCTGTCGGGGGACCACTCGTGCATATGCGCCGGTTGCTGTGATGCTCTCCTCATCACCCTTGTTTCACCCTCGTTTTTAGTGCTGCATGCGCATCCATGTGTGAAATGGGCTGGAGGACGCGACCCGTCTTGCTGCTAACCCTTCTCCTGCCACCTTGCACCCTCTGCTGCTGACTCCAGGCAGCGAGTTCTTGCAGAAGCAGCAGCGGATGGATCTGCTGCATCCACATGGCCAGCGCCAGCCACATGGACGAACCGCCCCGGCCTCCTGCTCCGTCCCCTACGGCCGCTCCCACCGCTCCAGCAGCCCCATCAGGGCAGCGGCGCCTCAGAAGGCAGCTGGTGGCAAGAAGGGCAAGAAGCGCGGGGGCGTCAAGCACACCGGCGGCCAGTCCACCCGTCCAGCGGCGGCAGGTGGCAACGCTGGTGAGGCTGTTACACCACTACATTCTCATGGAGCACCTGGTGTGCAGGGAGGGGGCGGTGCCGCGGCGGGGTTGCCGTTGGGTCCCGCAGCGGGCCAGGGCGTGATTTGGCGGCCGGAGATGCTGCGGCGCGAAGCGCTGCCGCCGCTGCCCGCCATGCCGGACCTGAGCAACCTGCGGCAGCGCAGCGAGGCATCTGCCGCCGCTGTGCCTTCAGGCGTGGGCGACGCGCATGGGGCTGCCGACAGCGCGGGCTATTCGTGGTGGGGTCCGGACGCTGACAGCTCAGCTGCAGGGAGGCGTGGGGACGCAGGGCCTGACATGGGCTTGGGCGCTTGGACGACTGCGCGGGGGCAGGAGGTGACGTCTAGGGCCGAGGGTCAGGCGGACAGCTGGAGGGAGCAGGGGCAGGGCGCGGCTGGGGCCTGGGGGCCAGGTCAGGCCCCCCGGGCTGCTGGCGGATTGTGGGGAGGCAGCGGTGGGGAGCGGAGTGGCAGCTTCTCGGAAGGGGTGCCTGATGTGGCTGACGTCGGAGGCAGCAGTAGTGACGAGGATGGCGTTGGCAGCCTGCAGGCCCGCATTGCGCAGCTGCAACGCCAGATTGAGGCCGGGCAGCAGCGGATTTTGTCCCCTCCGCAAGCGCTTGCATCGCAACCCTCTGCACCCAAGGTTCATTGCTTGCAGCAGTTCTCAAGTCAGAAGGCGCCGAGGGGGGTACCCGGGGCAGTAGTGGTGGTACCGTCCACTCTTGACCAGGTGAATGCTGCTGCAGCGGCGGCAGCGGCGGTAAATGCTGAAGCAACGGCGTCGGCAAGGTCAGCCAAGACAGTAGGGGCGTCGTTGTCTGCTGACTGGTCATTTGATCTGCTTGGAGAGCTGGGCGAAACAAGGGTTATGGGGGCTGCTGGCTCTGCGGGAGATGCATGGGCTGGCCTCGGGTCCTGGGAAACCAGCCCTGCCCATGCGGCTCTGCAAGTCCCACAGGCCGGTGGCCTAGGCGGCCCAGGTGCTGTAGCAGCAGCAGGTTACAAGCAGCAGCAGCAGCAGCAGCGGGATGAACAGCAGCAACGCAGCGCAGCCGCCATCCAATCCCAGCCACCCACAAGTGCCAGGGCAACCGCTGCAACCGGCACCGCAGCTGCCGCCCAGCTGCCACCTCACAAGCCTCACGCTTTGCTGCATGGCATGCGTGAGGGTGTAGACCATGCGGCGGTGGCGGCTGAGGTGGCGGCCCTGACGCCGCTGCCCCGCTTCTTCCAGGGCCTGGCGATCGAAGAGCCGCTGCTGCTGGGGGTAGAGACAGGCTGCTCGACAGGGGCGGCGGCGGAGGGCGGCGGCGCCGGCAGGAGGGCGCCAGGCACCACTGGCAGCAGCAGCAGCAGCAGCGCCAACAGCAGCAGCGGCGGCGGCGGTGGCGGCGGTGGCGTCATCTATGGAGGCGCGAGGGGGTATGCTGGGTATGCCGAGCTTGGGATGCCTGTCATGGGTTCTTGTATGGGGGCCAGCCCTGTGGCGGTGAGCGTGGCGTCGTCCGATTCTGACAGCCTGGATGAGCTGTGGGAGCTGGAGCGGCTGGTGGAGATACAGCATCAGCAGGTGAACTGGCCTTGAGGGCGGGAGGGGGCAGGAGAGTTAGGAGAGGCCTACCAGGGGATGGGGGGTGGGGTAGTGGGGGAGGTAGTAGTTCGTTTTACAGTCCTGGGAGGCCCCGTGAGGGCGCACAGCTATATAGCGCCCCTGCGCAGGGCATGCCCCGAACGGGCAGAGTTCCCTGATGGGGGCACCACAGGAGGCCGCGCGGCGGGGCGTGCGGGGCAGGGAGCTTTGGCAGGGTGCAGCGCCTGGTGAGCACTTGCGTCGTGCTTGGACACAATAGTTGTACTGCGTGTCACCACAACATGAGTGCCACCAGCAAACGGCTGCAACTCGCTCGGCTTTGCAGCTGAATACTGGCGTTGCTGCGGCTGTTGCTGATGTGCATGCCTATGCTTGCCCCTGCTGCTGGTTGCAGCTCGAGTCCCGTGGCTTGATACCCACCAACACTACCAACCTGGGCCCTGCGTCACAGGCTAGGGTAGCCAGCGATGTTGCGGGCAGCACTGAAAGCGATGACGACTAACAGCGTCCCCTCTCAGGTCTACCAAGACCATGCTTAGCAGTGACCAAATGACCATGCATGTTGCGCCCTGCAGCCAGTGACAGCGGCCCACATTCTTGCCTAGGACGTACTGCTTGCTACAAATCTGCATGCAACGTGCGCATGTTGCACGCCACTTGGTGGGGACGCCTGCGGCAATGGCCGTTTATGCAGCTTGGGACAGCTGGATCGTTGTCTTGCAGTCCAGCTTCAACAGAGCACCGCAGGAATGCGCCAGTTGGCACAGGCGAAGAGTACTTTGCATCAGCCAGGCACGCACCCGGGGAAACTTTACTACACAGGAAAGGGTGCGTCTAGGGCACAAAGACAAAAGGCAAAGCAAACGCACAGGAGGAGCTAGGTGCGGAGCAAAGAGGAGGCAAGAACTGGAACAACTGGAAGAACAACTGCAGCAGCCCTGTCTGCACACAAAGGGCGTCACGGGTTCATGGTCCAACAGCGCATGGACAAGCACACGAAGACAATCGCAAAGGCAGGTGCGCCCGCCCAAGGTGCATCAAAATGCGCCGCAGAGTGGGGGTACCAGAACTTGCCAAGGCAGATGTGCATCACAAGCAGCCTGCTCTGAGGGGTTGTACTTTGCACCCCTGTTGCCCTCGTTGCAACACAAAGTGATATTCCGCCAAGCTGTCGTGAAGAGGACAAGCACTTGAAGAAGCACTAAGCGAGGCACTCCCAGGAAGTGCGCCAGCTTGAGCAGGCGCTTCTGAACCGATGTGTCCGACACTGAAGGCCCAAAATCTTTGCTGTAAAACTCAGCCAGCGCGTCAATCTCTGCATGTACAGGTTTCTGCAAGTCAGTGACTGTTGCAGGGTAGGGGGGTGACGCAGGCTGTGCAGGCACTTCAGCTTGGTGTCTCCGCGAATGGCCAGGGCATGCCAGGAGCGCGCCATTGAGTTGTGCTGCGTGCTGTCCATCTGCAGCCTCATGTCCTGCAGGTCCGTCCTCACGTCCTGCAGGTCCGTCCCCAAGTCCTTCAGGCCCGTCGTCAGGCCCTTCAGGGTTGACAGAATTCCCAAATTCCTGGACATCGTCTGTCAGCTTCTGAATGCTGTCCAAGATGCGATCAGTGTCCTTTTTGCCTGCTGTGGGATCAAAACACGCATGCATATGCATGATTAGCTGTGCACTCAGCCAGGGCTGGCGGGCTGGCAGGCCTGCCATCTTCAAGCAGCAACCTGTTGGCCAATCATTATTTGGCACAGCACGGCAGCAGCCGAAAACAAGCACTGAAGTGCTTGCCATGTATGGCCAATGCCGCCTTGCGTTCACTCATGATGGCGGCTGCGACGTCTTCGGTACTGGCACCTGCATCCTCTGTTCAAGGGCAGCAAAGGGCAGGGAAGGGCAGCGAATTTGAAAGCGGCACTCTGGAAACCACATGAGCTGAGCTAGCTGAGCACTGTCCTGTGTGTGCACTGCATGGCATGCATGGCAGCCTGCTGCGCAACGGCAGACAACGAACGCACCTCTCGCACGCTTGGCCGTGGATGCGAGCACGGCAGCTTCGACGAGAGCCTCAGCCGTCACATCTAGCGCGATCAACAGGAGGGCCGCGCAACCTCGCCACGTGGCGCGTTTTTGCCACATGCGGCATGTAGGAAGCCATGGATCGCTGCAAATCAGACTGCCGTGTCCGGTACAGGGAAAGAGGATGTGCGATGGATGCTGATAGATATCTGAATCAGGGTTTCTCCACACAGTGTGGGGGTGCGTTTTGCTGCTTGCAGCGACAAACTTTGCACCCGCTTGCACCACTTGAAAGGAGCTGCTGTAGTCTGGCAACGTCCACAGCTGTAGCATCCTCTGCACACGCAACCTGTGCAGCAGCTGCTGCAAGGCAACCCTTGTAAGACAGTAGTGGTTGCAGCTCAGCTCAGGTTGCTGTGGACTATGCCATACAGTGCCCGCCACTCCACCCACATGTATGTCCCTGCAGTCGTTTCTGGCGTACCTGAAGCCCCTCACACCATGTTGCCGCCCAAGCACCTGGTGAGAAGCTGCGCAATTCATGGGGCAACTAGCTTTTCAGCACCACGGGCTTAGGCAGGCAGCAGCTGCACATTCCTTCAAATGCAGTTTGCTTAAAACCAAGCACCTTAAGGAATCTTCCTCAGACTGCAGTGCGTTTCACTTAACGACTAGATCCTGACTCGCCTGTACCTGCAGTGGCCAAAGGATCGTCTGTGCGAATCAGCGATCGTCCTCGATCGGCCTCCACGCTAGTGAAGTGTGGCAGAAGAACAAAAAAGTGTTTCATGCGTTTTTTTAACAGCCACCTGTGCACAAGCCAGCTGCACGTCTACTCCACCACTACCACTGCCCCAGCTACAGCCGCGGGCACAGGTGCGGTCGAGGGGCGTGGCGCATCGGGGTCCGCCCCCTCCCCCTCGCCTTCCCCTGCCGTCCCGCCTTCCCCTGGCCCCCCCCCCTTGCGCAAGCCCCTCTTGGCCTTGGCATCGTCCCTGTTGTACACCTTGGCACACAGCACCTGGAAGTCGTCAAAGGTGATGCGCTGGCGCTTGCACTGAGGCAGCTCTTCTTCCAGCCAAGACATCATATTGGACAGCTGCAGGGTGTGGTGAGGTGTAAGGGGGAAGTGGGGGAGAATGCGATCTTAGAAGGCAACTACTCGACCAAATCGCCCTTCATCGCCTCTTCTCAGCCCAGGGCAGAGCACACCCTCCCGCCTCTGCAAATGCTCCCCCTTCAGCACACGCTTCCCCCAACAGCACACCCTACACACCCTCCCCTCCCTGCCTCACCATTTCTTCATCCAGCAGCAGGCCCAGCTTATCAATCTGCTGGCCTCTTCATCGCCTCTTCTCAGCCCAGGGCAGTGCACACCCTCCCCGCCACACAAGCCTACCTTCAGAGCACAGGCTTCTTTCCACTGCACATGCCTCCCCTCACTGCACACCCTTCCCCCGGCTGCCTCACCATCTCTTCATCCAGCAGCAGGCCCAGCTTGTCAACCTGCTGCTTGACATGGTTGTAGCTGATGCATGAGGAGGCATCAGGCTCAAACATCTGGAACATGCTCGAAACCTGCACAGGCAAGGAAGCAGCATGATGAAGGGAGCTTCAGCGCAGGCCCACATACCACACGTACTGGGTGATCTACAGTCCTGGGAGGCACGACAGCGGCGCACAGGGCCCAGATAAGCTGCCCAAGAGAAAACCGGCGCGCGGTTTTCACAGTCCATGCAGCATTGTCAAGGCGCGGGCGACCCTCACTCCTACGAACTGGCACTCGCGCAGCGCAGCAAGTTGCCCCTGGCTTGCAAGTCTCAAGTGACATGAGGCAAGGTTGGCATGGGCAAGGGCAGTATGGTTTGGGCCAAGGGCGGTGCGTCCGCTTCCCATGCATTCCCCTCCCACTGCCGTCCTGCACAACCCTCACCTCCAGCCGCCATGCCAGCCAAGCCGTTCACCCACCCCGCCCCCACGCCTCCCTCCACATCCTCAGCCCCCCCCCACAGCACAGCGCAGCCGCTGCCGCCCTTACAGAACATCACATCCGCTGCCGCCCTCACCTGCTCCTCTGTCGGCGGTTTCTGTGTCACCAGCGACTTGGGCCCCCGCTTGGGCGGTGCCTTCTTGCCCTTCTGGCGCAGCGCCGGCGCCGCAGCCCCGTCAGTCTCCCTGTCGTCCTCCTCCCCCTCGCCCTCGCCCTCACCCTC
>JAWZTI010001211.1:0-10046 GCA_039880955.1 Chlamydomonas urium | reverse complement strand
AAGAAAAAACTTTGTGGCTCCTGTGGGTGTGGTTGTTGGTTGGGAAGCAGCGGCGCATCCTGCACGTTACCGCTGCACCGCTGCTATCCGTGGCATAGCACCACCCAGGAAATAGAAGCGTCAAGGAAAGGTTGGTGGATGCTGTGCTTCGCTAGGGGGTCTTAGATACTCCCGCTGCCTTCTGCCCTCATTGATTCACGCCTGCGGTGGAGCCTTCTGCTGCACAGTACTGGAACGACGAGGAGCTGATGCACAAGATCAGCACCAGGATGCGCGCCATGCAGCAGGCCAAGCAGCAAGAGGCGGGCGTGGCGCCGCCCCCGGCCCCCGTCATCAACAACCTGTTTGACGCCTGCAAGGCTGGCGATGTGGAGGCGGCAGGGAAGATGATTGAGGAGGGCGCGGAAGTTAACGCTAAGGTGAGTGCGGCGGTCCCCATTGGGGGCGCCCTGTAACCCCTCTGCCTGTCAATGGCGGCAGCAGCGGGTCAAAACTTGGAGTCTTTCAAACAGCGGTCACTGTGGAAAGTGCAGCGCAGGCGTGCAGGTGCAGGCCCTGCCCAGCCTGTTGTTCTCGTTGCTGCGCCCAGCGCTTCAACCGCAACCCCAGCGCCTATTTGCAATTATCATCACCTCACTGCCGTGGCCTTTCACCACTGGCCCCGCCTGCTGTGCAGAACGACAAGGGCGTGACTGCGCTGGGCATTGCTGTCGGCTTCAACCGCAAGGACGTCGTCAAGCTGCTGATTGAGAAGGGCGCAGATGTCATGCAGGTCAGGGCTGAACAGGATGGTTGGGATCAAGGCATCCATGACTGGACTGCAGTTACTGGATATTAACTGGACATGGGCGCTCGTAGCACATCGCCTGTTATGGTTCATGATGCCAGCCGTTGCTTGGTTGCATAATCTTATCGCGAACACGAAACTGACAGCGTAGGTCTTCGTTGCCATGTAAGCTGCAGCTGGTGCAGATACAAGCGCCGGCCAGCCTTGTACAACTCACCTGCTGACCTGGTGCCTGACGCTTTGCTTGCTTGCCCGTAGACGGACGCTAAGGGCAACACCGTGCTGCACTACGCTGCAGGTGGGGGCGCAGCAGGGCAACTGCCTGTTTGCTTGCACATGCTAGTCCACCAGGCATTTTACACACATCATCCTCCCAGTCGGCTGTGAAAGTGTCCACAGTCTTTGCCATGCCTGAGTGCTGACCTAGGTAGTCCATTTTACAGTCCGCAGGGCGCCGCAAGGGCACAAAGCACCCCTACTCATCAGACGAAAAGTAGGACCTGCTGCTGCTGCTGATGTCGCCGCTGCTGCTGCTGCTGCTGCAGGCTACGGGCGCAAGGAGGTTGCAGAGATGCTGGTGACAGCAGGTGCCAAGCTGGATGCGAAGAACGATGCTGACCAGAAGCCCATTGACGTTGCGAAGCTGAACCGCGAGGCAAGACGGGGTGCATAGGCGGGATCACAGCTGTGGAGCAGGGGGGATCATGCAGTGGATTGCTTCAAAAAGCAAGGGGCGCCCTCCAGAAGATTAAACTGCT
Source organism: Chlamydomonas urium (assembly GCA_039880955.1). NCBI lineage: Eukaryota > Viridiplantae > Chlorophyta > Chlorophyceae > Chlamydomonadales > Chlamydomonadaceae > Chlamydomonas > Chlamydomonas urium. The sequence continues at coordinate 8,501 of JAWZTI010001211.1, read as the reverse complement.
ACCTGAGCATGTGTTTGCGCTGCTTGTGTTGTGCTGCTGTGCAGAAGCCCATGGTCGAGTACCTGCGCACAATGTGGTCCCGCAGGCACGACGACAAGGACGAATAGACGCCTCATGCTCTGCTGTTGATGCTGTGACTAGTACTTAGACAGTTCCATCAGCCAGGCTGACTGTACGTCAGGCCGTGCACAGTACATTTACAAAAGGACAAGGGGGGCGGGTGATTACCATGTTGTTTGATCTGTTGGGTACGTTTGCTAAACCAGCCGAGGTGCTGGTCAGGCTGGTAACTGTATGGTGCATTTTTGCAACGTGGTCACACTACCTGCAGAGTTGCGCACAACACCTGCGGGTGCAAACTCATAGCGAGCGCGCTCCTTGCTATATCATGGGTGACGTACCTTGCAGCAGCGCAAGTAAGTGCGAGCAACCCTGGAGCAACCATCAGTATGAGCTGCTGCAGGTTTCAGCCAGCAACACCTCCTCGCGAGTTGCGCGCAATAAGGCCGCGCGGGAAGTGGTGGAGATAAAGGTTCGAGGTCGCTAAGCTGCAACAGGCTGCGACTGCGCAAATGCTGTCCATGCTGACATCATTCTGCTGTGCAGTTGCTAGCGCGAGGATGGAGCCCTGCACACACCCAACAGAACATTGAAGCAATCTCAAACCACATGGTGAGCCACTCAGCAGTCAGGCTGCACTGACCTCTTGATCCCCCTGCACTAGGTGTCTGAGCGGATGCAATGTTGCCGACACATGCAGGAGCTGTGCATGTCGGGGCACCCTCACATAGTGGAGCTGCGCGAGATTCTTCTTACCCAGCAGCACCTCGCCATTGTTACAGAGTACGTGGATGGGGAGACGCTCGAGGTAAGCCACCATGCATCGGCACAGTAATAGTACCCTGTACCACACACTGTGACAATCAGCCTGTCGAGGATGGTAAGCATGTGTACTTGTTAAACCCAGCAGTCACCGTTGGTGCTCGTCTCTGCCACCCACCCGCGCTGCGCAGTTCTTCTTGGAGGAAATCGGAGGCAGGGTCATTGAGGGTCTGGCTCGCTTCCTAACTTAGCAACTGCTCATTGCGGTGAGCCCCTTATCAGCTGCATGCTGCTAGGTGGAGCAGTAAACAACAGATTCACCCGCACCTCGCACTGGTTGAGAAGCAGCCAGATATTTCCTGCACCTTGCACCCTGCTCCCATCTGTGTGCCTGCAACCATCCAGCGCAGCGTGGTGGCGCATGCTAAGCACCTGCCCCCTGTTACTATTGCCAATGCGCTGCTCTTGGTGGCCAACAACCCTGAGCACTCTTTGCCTCTTGCACACACTGTGGAAGGTTGACTTCTGCCACCGCAGCCACAAGATCCTGCGGGACCTGCGGCTGTCCAACGTGCTGCTCAGCATCCCAGACGGCCAGCTGCCGCTGCTCAAGCTCGCGGACTTCTCCTGCACCTGCAACCTGTCTAACCGCCAGCAGTTCGCAGCAACAGCCGCCTCACAGGTGGGCTGCACCTGCACCGCGTATGTCAGCCGTTGCTTCTTCCACCCTCGCAGGCTGTTTGGGTGTCATGCCAGGCCTCAACATCATGCAGTTCTTCAACTACATCACCCACCAGGCCTGGCGCCTCCGACCCCCTTTGACAGCTTACAACGTAGTCCCTCCCCCTTCCTCCGCTCCCCTTGCGCGTGCTTCCCGTCCTCAGGGCCCGAGCGCGCTGTTCGCGGCGCCCGAGATGCTGCAGGCAGCAGGCAGCGGCAAGGACGCAGCCAACAGCCCCGCATCCGACATTTGGTCCTGCGGCGTGATACTGTACGTCATGCTGTTCGGCCGCCACCCCTTCCTGTGGGACCAGGTGGGTTGGCCGGGCCAGGGGCGTGTGATTGCCCACCAACCAGGTCCCTGCCAGCAAGCAACTTACCTAAACACAGCTGTACCCGGCCTGGCACTCCCTGTCTCTGTCTTGCGATGATAACGGTTCCATGTGCTGATGCCGGCGCTCTGATGGATTGTGGCATTTGCTACCACTGACTGTCTGCCTTGATGCCTGTGTTGCTCCCCCCCGTCCCTAGGACTCGAAGCTGGGCCAGGAGGAGCAGACGCGTCACATGCTGCGTCGCACCCTGGGCGGCGAGGCTGAGTTCCCCGAGGCCGTCAGCTCAGGGCTCAGCGCCAGCTGCATGGACATGCTGCACCGCATGCTGCTGCCGGACCCTGCACAGCGTATCACCATGAGCCAGCTGCTCAGCCACCCCTTCTTCCTAGAGGTGCGGGCTGCCATTGGCTTGCAAGGGAAAAGAATGCAAGCAGGTCTGTGCACTTGGAAATCAAGGGACATGGGCTGTTGTCAAAGAACAGCGTCTTGCACAACCCTGTTCACCCTTACATACGGCTCGCTCATGTACAAGCCATGGCAAAAAGCATGGAAGTTGTACATCAAAGACTCCGGGCAGGTTCGCTGCGCCTGAGCGTCAGCACATATCAAGCAAGCGCACAAACGCCTGCAACTGCGACGCTCACACATTGCATGCCCCCTGCTGTTGGCGCTGCAGGCGCTGCCGGAAGGAGCATCAAGCATGAACACCATCATCCTTGCGCGGAACGGCGTTGGCTGCCTGGGCACAGTCGAAGGGCGCCATCTGGCCACAGTGGTATCCAAGGCGGCGATAAACGATGGCGACTGCCGCTTGCCTCTAGAGGTGGAGCGCTGGTGCTGTGAGGTGGACGGCCTGCACATTGGGCAGCAGCCCCACGATGCTGCACGTGGCGGCAGCGCTGGGACGAGCGGCGGCAGGGCGGGGACAAGCGGCGGCAGCGGCAACAGCGGCGACGCAGGGGGAGGCAGCGGCGGCATCGTTGAGCAGTCTGGCAAAGCGAGGGTTCGTGCACGAAACGGCAGCGGTGCGCCCGCCACTGCAACAGCTGTCACACCTGGCAGCTTGGTGCCTGCGATGCCGGCACCCATGCGTGTGCCATTAAGGGACGGGTCCACCGGCGGCTTACAGGCTCAGCTGCAGCGGGCACCTTACAACAGTGCGCCTCAAGGGCAGGCGGATGAGCAAACGGCGGCTGCGGATGTGTGTACGGATCCAGGGGCAGCGCCGGATGGCTGGAGCGGGGCGAAGTGTATGAGAACGCCTGTGCAGCACCATTTCATGAACCGTGCTCCCAATACATGGAGCAGGACTGCCGCAAGCAACCCTTGGGGGAGAGTGAGGGACAGGACCCAGCCTACGCCTTTCAGCCGCCAGAGCATGGTTGGGTGTACAGCCCTGACACCCCTTGCCACTCCATGGGTGTCACTGTCACCAGCGGTGCCACTTGTGCGCTCGGCACACTTGCGCCTTTTGCTATGCCCCAGCAGTGCGGCCGCACAGGGAATGGGATACCGCGCCACTGCAGCAGCGGACGCTGGAGTGTGCGTGCCTTGGCGCAGACCAGCAGGCCACCGTTGCCCACCCCGTCAGCACGGCCTGGCACAAGTTAGGAGGCCTGGACGACACCGCAGGCTCAAGGGAAGGGAGCTATGGGCCGGAGGACCCGCTAGAAGCTGCCATGCAGCTGCCGCGCAAGCATCTGCACCAGCACCACCACTGGCCGGGCGCTCGCGGCACCAGTCACAGTGGTGGTGACGTGGAGGAGGAGCGGGCGGCGTCGTGCGGGTCGCTGCCGCTGCCAGGCTTTGAGCTAGGTACAAACACACTTGGGGCTATCTGGCAGTACAMGGAGTACCATCAACACATCCACCAACAACACAGACCCGGCCCCGTGGGCGGTTCAGCGCCGCGGACTTCGCATCTGCTCCCGCTGGCACCCTTGGCCCTGGGTGACTCGACCTGGGGCGCGAGAGGACCAACCTCAATGGCACCGCTAGCTGGTGGCGCTCACGGTGCAGCCGGCACCCTCGCGCCCAGAAGCAGTACAAAGAGCACGATCGGTGCAGCCAATGACAGTCTGGACTCGCCGGCGCATCTGCTGCTTGTGGACGCGGCGCCGTTCATGGTGCAGGCGACGGGGGACCCGTCGTTGGAGCTGCCGCCGCACGGCGACACCGGCTTGCCGTCACCGTCCTGGCGCGGCTCCGTGGACTGGCGGTCCTTCAACCAGGCCTTCTCGCGGCCACCCAGCTGCGAGGAGGGCGACCAGATGCAGCTCAGGGGTGGTGATGGCGGCGGCGGAGCAGGGCGCTCGGCATCGCAGGACTCGGCGTGGGCACGCATCTGTCGGGAGCTGAGCAGCGGCAGCATCGGATCACTAGGCAGCCCGCTGGCGTACCAAGCGGGCGGGCGAGGGCTCAGCCTGCATGCTCTCATTCCCCCAAGGCCCTCTGTGCATCAGGCAGATGAGGCTGCTGGGGGGCCTGGTGGTGGTGGGGGGGCTCCGCTGCTGGGGATGTGCACAACAGGCGTGACCCACGGAAGAGCGGGCTGTTGTGATGCTATCACGTGGACGCACACTGTGCAGCGCCAGCGAGGAGATGCATGCTGTGTCATGAACAACTCATTAAATGTGTCGTTTGCAAGCAAATGCTATTTGCCACCATATTGGTTTGTGTGCTGCTGAATGTTGTTCAACTCCGTTTCTTTGCAACGAACTTTGCAAACGCTGCAATGCTGTTCATCTTGCTGGAAATGTGTGACTGAAATTTAGGTTTCCAATCAGACAACTCTGCGCTCAGATCGTTCCATAAGTCAGGACACCACTTTGCAGGCTTGCTGCTGATTCATTCCTGAGTTGTTTTCAACTCCGACCACACCACCATGAAGCCGTGGTTCTTGGCTGCCTTTTACTGCATTTTGGTGCAAGCTTGTGCAAAACTGCTCACCTGCCATGTCAGTTTCTATGGAAAGTATCGGCAGAGCAGGAGGTCAGAACTGAGCAGTGGGTGGGGAGGTTCCAACCAGCAGTAGTGCATGCACCATGCTCCAAGCCATCCCATGACAGCACCCTTCCCAGACAGCACACATGTGGCACTGTGTCCCCTTGCCTTGCAGCCAGCAGAAGGCGACAACGTGTCGCTGCGCCGCGGCATGACACCCAGCCCATACAGACCCACAGTCAAAGTGTCTGCAAATTTGAGAGCAGGTATGCCCCAGACTGATCCAGCCACATCTGTCACCATGTACATTTAGCTTTTTGTGCCAGCTGCATTGCCTCCGAACGGGATCGAAAACGCTTCAGCGCTGTGCATGCAGCGCACCCCGACGTCAAGGTGCCCCGTTTGACCTGTCGGGTCAGGCATGGATACAGCTGTGGAAAAGCCATAGTTGCTGCCCCCCCTTCGCTTCTGCCCTTCGCCTCAGCCCCGCGCCCAAAAATTGCGCCCTTGGTGGACGCGCTGTCAAGGAGGCTGCCCCAGGGGCAGGGTGTGGAGCGCAGGGTACGACCTGAGTTCGGACAGCGCCCTGACTTGTGGAACGATCTGTTCGTGCGCGGGCAAATCTTTGAGCTCGGCGCCAGGATGCCTGTCGAATCACAGTCCGCGCAGCAGCCGCAGTGGTCGCCGAGCTCGCTCGATGGCTTCGTGCTGGACCGCGTGCTGCTGCACGATGCAAACACCAAAGTGTTGGTTGTTGTGGGCAGGTGGATCATCTGCCTGCTGCTGCCGTGCTGAGCTTGTCCGCAGCGAGTTTCAATGCTCTTTGACGCCCTATGGACTATTGCCACACTGCTGCTGCAGCTTTGCCGGGCGTGAGGGCCAGGCGCTGCTCAAGCTGACACGCCAGGACTTCACGACAGACGCCGCAGCCCTTGACCAGCAGCTGCTGACGGCGGCAACACAGCTGCAGCTGGACTTCCACAATGACATCTACTACAAGGCAAGGCACATTGCTTGGGACAGGGAAGGCCGTCACCACAGCTTAAAGCTGCCGCAGGTGCCTGCTTTTTGTCCAGTGGTCAGAGCACTCCCCAGCGCTGTGCTGCTGCATTGCTGCACCCGGGCCAGTATGTAAAGCAACGGCTGATATGCTATCCAGTCATAATCGAGGGCCCGCCTGACTAGATCCCGCACGCCGTACACCTTGCAGTTCAACGCCACAGTGCCCCCGCCACATGGTCTGGTCAGCATCGACGTGACGTACCCTGCCACTGCCAAGCACATTGCCAAGTGTGAAGAGCAGTCACTGCACCTGGTGAGCAGCCTTGGATAAACCTACCATCCAAGGTCGATGTTGCAACGACGAAGCTCTGAGGATTGCTGTTTATCCTCCAGCCTCGCCAAACCGCACTGAGCGCTGCGGGCCACCGACTGTCCCCTACCATGAGCGCGGCTTGTCGTACCCAGGCACCCTCACCAGCGCTTAGTCAGGAACTGCGCCACCTTGCAGCTGTGCTCACAGGTGATTGATCCAAGAGCGCCCACCGTCTCTTGCCCTCGCTGCAGGTGCGGGAGACACCCGACATGTACAAGCACAAGGTTCTGCCTTGGATCCAGGCCACGCCGCCCCAGAGGCTGCAGTGGGTGAGTGTAGCTCTGTATGAAAACCACGATGAACACACTGCACAGGCACAAATTGAAACGAAGCTGCAGGGCAGGTGCAACGCAGAGTCAATGCTGTGCACTCTGGGGCTGGTTGGCCTCAGAAGTGCAGAGGCAGCAGCAAGAGTGGTGGCAGCGTTGTTCTGCCCGCATGATCGAGCAGTAAGCAACAACCAGGAGGAACGTGACCTGGCTGCTGTTGTTGCTCACACGCAGGTCTACAACATTCTCGAGAAGAAGGCAAGCTGGAGGTCTGGATGCACGCGTGCATGCACGCCGCAGGGCATGCTGCATGCATGCTGAAGGACAACCTGCTGGGCCACGGCTGCCTGTAGTCCTGTACCAGCCACGTGCGTCCATCACCCGCTGCGCACCAGCCACTCGGCCTGTAATGCTTGTCGCCCCCCTCCGCCGCTCGCAGGCAGAGGTGGGGCGACTTTTGTTTGAGGACCCCGACCCCGACACGGGCTTCATGCTGCATCCAGACCTCAAATGGGTGCGCACCTTGCTACCAGCACAGCAGCATAGTATTCAATCGCCCGCATGACGTTTGGAGGACCAAAGGGGCTTCAAGCCGCGCGCTTGATGCATGGAACAGGTCCTTACCTGCTCAACTTGTTTGCTTGTCTGCTTATCCGCCTGACAGCTTGTCTGCTTGTCCGCTCGACTGCTTGCCCAACCACCTGCAATTACGGCCCCTGCTGCTTTGCTGCTGTTTGCTGCTGTTTGCACTTATCGCTGCCTGTGGCTGCTGACTTATCTTGCCCCTTGTGTGGCGTGTGTGGCAGGACCAAGTGACGACTCAGCAGCTGTACTGTGTGGTGCTGTGCCACCGTCGCGATGTGCCTTGCCTGCGGGCGCTCACCGCAGCGCACCTGCCGCTGCTCAAGAACATCCGTGACAAAGCGGCTCAGGCAAGGGCAGGGAGGGGTTGGAGGGGAGGGGGCAATCATGGGAGAAAGGGCGCATTGCGTACGGCTAGTGGTGAATGATTGGTGGCTCAGGCACTGTTGGAAGTCAATGAACGACCAGCGATGGGCTGTTGTTTGGGGAAACAGGCAGCTAGGTGATGGTGCAATGACGAACACCTGGTTGCTGGGTTTGGGGACCACGTGGAGGGATGAGGAGGCAGGGGTCGGCAGGGCGGAGTGCACGATCTCGTATTTTGACAAGGGTGGTGCAGGCTTGCTGAGCGAGATGCCTGGATTGCTGTGCCGCAGGCCATACTGGACAAGTATAAAGTCCCCGCCGACCAATTGCGCATGTACGTCCACTACCCACCATCATACTACCACTTCCATGTGAGCATGCTGGCGGGTGCTATGCGGACAAGGGCGCAAAGCTCGCTGCGCTGCCTTGTATCTGCCAGCTCTTCTGCGTGGGCCAGGTCACAATGTGGCAAGCCGACGCTTATGGTGCCTGCTTTGCTTGGAGCAGGTGCATGTGGTGCACGTCAAGTCCTACGGGTTTGGCTCGACAGTCGGCAAGGCACACCTGCTGGATGACATCATCGGTGAGTCGCAGCAACGTCTCGCAAGGCTAGCAGGGCTAAGAGTGTAAATGTGGACATGGTGCCTGGGCTGTTGTGATTGGATCCTAGAAAGTGGCGAGTGCTTCGTCATGCTCCACAAGCAAGCAGCACGTGGCAGCGCTCAGCTCAGCAATTATACAGCAGCAGTGGCCTGGTGCAACAGTGAATGTCGGTAAATGACGTGATGGATTCACAATGCTGTGTAGACAACATCGAGACCTGTGGCTCTGACTACTACCAGCGGCGCAACTTGACGCTGCAGCTGGGCGAGAATGATGAGCTGTGGCAGCAGCTGTCTTGCAGTTCCCTGCAAGACAGCTTGCCATGGCAAGCCAAGCGCTTGCGGCAGACATGAATTACGCGCTTTGCCCGTTGTACATGTACAGTATGATACAGCTCATCAAAGTGCAGCAGAGTTGTGTTTCGTTGCAAAACAATCTTTTGGCATCAGTATGAGCCGTTTGGCCCGCCCACACACAAGGCATTCC
>JAWZTI010001210.1:0-15504 GCA_039880955.1 Chlamydomonas urium | reverse complement strand
CATCTGCCCCTTGCCCCACATCTGCCCCTTGACCCACATCTGCTCCCTGTCCAACATCTGCTTGCCCTTAGGATCAACCGCTTCCGCTCCCTACGCTTCATTGCAAACTACCTCGTCAAGCGGGACCACCTAACGGAGAAGGCCGCCCTGTTCCTGGCAAAGGCCTACATCGTCTACAAGGTGAGCGTTGTTGACCTGTCATTCAGGGGGGAGGGGGCGGGCCGCCTGCGCGGGGCTCCGCAGGGTAGGGAGCACACAGGCAATAGTACACATACACTCGGTGTGGACGCCAACCATGCGCCAAGGTGCGGTGCTCTATGCTCACTCTTGCAGCAGCTCACACGTATGCCCACACTTTCTCACACCTTTTCAGGAGAAGCTAGGGTCTGACGGCAACCTCACGATCCACACCAAGGGCCAGTTGTCGGACATCATCGCCCACACCCACGTGTTGGGCATGCAGGCGCTCAACCAGGGCGAGCTGTTTGGCGATAAGGCGCACTTTTGCATCGCAGAGGACGCGCTGAAGCAGGCGTGGAACCTGAGCCGGCTGGTGCGGCCCGAGGACGACCACCGGGAGATCGCGCAGGTGTGGAGGAGTGTGTGAGAATGTGTGGGGAATGTGTGCATTGGGGGCTGGAGGACGACCACTGCGCTGCCACGACACGTGTAGGCCTGGCAGGTTATGGAGGAGGCCAATCTTTTACACACATGCTCCAAGCTTTGCACTGAATAATTACACTGAAGTCTGACCCCCTGTGCTGCAATTGGCAATGGTGGTCACTGTTCACACATCATCTCGACTGCATTATCACGCACAACCCTCACCCCTTGCAATGTCGCTGGAATGCGCTCAGGGCCTGGCGGACGCCCTGTTCGCACAGGAGAAGGTGCAGGAAGCCAAGTCGGTTATGAGGACGGCAGGACTGGTGAAAAAAGGCATGCAACAGAACATGCCTGCCTCCTACCTGCGATGGCTGAACAAGAGGGTGGCTCAGTACATGGACAAGAAGGGGGATGCGACGGAGGGCCGCTGATCGTGGAAGACATGCTGGATGACAGCCTGTTGCTGTGAAGTGCATCGAGTGACGTTGAGGCGCTGGGGCTGTTGGGTGTGTGAGAAGGAGGGGTGGAATGGGGGAATGCACCTTGCGAGGCTCCGCCCTGAAGGCCAGCTGAGCTCACGTCCGATCACAGCTTAGCTGGGCAGTGTGTTGTCTCGAGGGGGCAGGCCTTTTGATGGTTGGAGTGTGGTGGGAGGCAAGGTGGAGGGATGCACGATGCATGCAAAAAGTACTTATGCGATGCCACCATGAGTGCACATGGCCACAGAGTTAGCGCACTGCAGATATAGGAGTGCTTGGTATCTTTAAGTGGGTCTTTGCAGCTGGATGCTAGGGTTTTGAGAAAAGGGCTGGAAAGGCTCCTTCCTGCTCAGCCCTGCTGCAAGCGCTTCTTGCATGTCACAACACTGCATCGCCTCCAATTCACGACAACCCTCGCTTTGCATTGCATGACTGCAGTGCTGGGTTGAGGGTGGGGCTGGGTGAGTGGGCGACCCACTGGGATGCCTCGGGGGCGGGTTTTACACGGGGCCTGGCTGACATGTTGACTGTTGAATGCAGGGCTGCATCCGGGGCTGAATGACTGTACCAGTGACCTGCACTGCCTCCTTGTCCTTGGGCCCTGCTTTCCCCACATAAGCACGGCCAGGGGTGCGGCAGTTGCTTGCCTGAAGGAGGTGTGATGGTGTGTTCCTGGGGGGCCTGCTCATGCTGCTCACAAGGTGACGTGCTGCACCACGCTATCTGCTATGGTGCCTTATTGATTCAATGTGCACATGCGCGCGGCGAAAACGTTGTAGAAAGCATCAAGGGTGTTTCATGCACAGGCCAGATGTATCATGCTTTATGTGTGAGCATCAGCATTTCGTTGCACCCCATTGCTCTCCTTGATGCACACCCTTGCCTTGCCTGCTGTTGCTCTCCTCTTTGCGCTTTTATTACATTGCTTTCCTTGCTTTACTGGAGTTGCAATGCCGCCGATTCGGGCGGTGCACAATACCTGCTTGCATGCATTTGTAAATCATGCTGTTGAGCCTTATGTGACTAGATGTTGATCAAGGAAATTGTCCTTTAGAAAGCGGGAGGCCGCGCTGCCGCGGCGGGAGGCCGCTTGCAGCGGCGCCAGCGGGAGGCGTGAGGCCGCGCTGCTTACCCATCCACTGGTGAGCCCTGAAGGCGAGCCATTCTTTTTTTTACCATGCCTGCCTCCAGCCACAACATGCCATGCTGCGGCAACTCCTGCTGTGGGCCACCCTGGGCCGAACTGGACCCCCTGCAATCCACCCGCATGCTCCAAGCACCCTTGCTCAGCTCTGTCATGCTTGCTGCTCCGCACTGCTGCCATGCCTTACTCTGCCCTCCCTGCGCGGATCAGAGCTCTTGCCTGAGTGGACACCTCCGCTGCCGAGCTCGACTGGACACCTCCTGCTGCCTCTGCACAGGTAGCGCACATCCCCTGGCCATGGCAACGAGCACACTTCGCGCACAGCGGGTGTACAGACCTGCAAGCTCCCGGTCGCCCACTGGTCTCCCCGCTCGCCATGGGGGATGCCGTCACCTTGGTGGAATGTTAAATACGGCCCCCGTAATCCGCCATCACAGCCCTGCCTTGCCTCCACCTCTTTCCTCTTCATCAGCCCTGCCAAATACGTTGCACCTTCCTGTGTGCTCCGTGCCCGCCCTCGCCCCTCACAAGGGTCCAGCCAGGCCGCCAAACCCCGGCCGGGCGTCAACCCTCACAACCTCAGCCCTACCCAGCCCGGATCGGGGTTCCGGGGCTCAGGTTTCAGCGACACAACCCTCGAGCCATGCGCTTGGCCAGCACGGTGGCCTGACCAGACTGCTCGAGGGTCAAGCAGTACCGGTGCTCAAAGGCAGTACAGCTGCAGGCGGTACAGACGCGTCGCAGGACAGCGGCAGCGGCACCGAGGAGGGCGAGGCCGCGCTGCGGGACAGGCATGAGCAGCTGCTGGCGCGCTTGCGGCTACGCGAGGAGGCGGAGCGTAGCTGCTGGCGCCAGATCGCGCTGCTGCTGTACATGGTGGATGAGGGGCACCTGCGGGCGCACGGCTACCCGTACCTCGCGGAGCTTGATTGGGAGGTGCAGGCGGGTGTGCCGCAGTGCGGCGTTGCCTGCTCTGTGTTTGTGGACGAGCGGCGCAGCGAGGCGCTGGTGGTTCAGGTCAAGGCATTGCATGAGGTGAGCGTGCACGAGGAGAAGGCTGTGCAGGCGAGTCTTGAAGGGGTGGCAGGGGCAGGAGCTGTACTGGCGGGTTTACCGCAGTTCGGCGTTGCCTGCTCTGTGTTTGTGCACGAGCGGCGGAGTGGGGCGCTGATGGTGTAGGTCAAGGCAAGTCTGTGTGGGGCTGGGAGGGCAACTCAGGGGGGCAGGCGGCGGCTGCGTGGGGAGGCGGGGGCACGGGCATGAGGAGAAGGCTGTGCAGTGGCGCAAGGAGATTGCTGTTTAGGTGCATGAGAAGGCAGACCAAAACTTGCTTTCGGCAGCGGCCCCAACGCCTGGCCCGCCGCTCGCCGCAGGGCTTCGGCCGTACTGCCCGCACTGCCCGGACGATGGCGCGGCGCAAGGCCGCGGAGCAGGCGCAGCGGTACGCCCAGCACTACAGCGCCGCCCACCCGCAGCTGGACGTCAAGGCGGCCACGTGCTGCGAGCAGCTGACAAACGTTCTGTACGGGTCTGACGACCTGGGCGTCCTGTACCTCGGGGCGTACCGCCACGGCATGCGGGCCGATGACGGCGTCGCCGCTGTGGCAACGGCCGACGACGGTCACGCGGATCGAGGCCCAATCTCGAGCCTCGTAAGCCAAGCGTGGCGGCTATTCAGCGGCTTTGTTCGGGGCGGGGGCGCCAACCCCGGCCTACACCGCAGCCCGGTCAGCCTCGCTAGGGGGGTTCCTTTGGAAAGCCTGGCCGCGGGGGCGGCGTCCACACTCCCACACTCTCGGCGGGATGGGGCCGGAGAGATCGGTCGGGGCGGCCGCGGCGGCGGGAGGGATGATGTGCCGCAGTGGCTTGTGCGGCGTGCGGCGTGCGGTGCTCCGGGGTGCCTAGTGTTTAGGGTTAGCGAGGGGGGCACCCTGGGCGTGTGGGACCGCGTCGACCCCCCCTTTGACATTCCGCGTTGATGAGGCTTGGGGCAGCACAAACATGAGGGCTTGGAATTTTGAAGGGTCTTTAAGCGGGGCACCCGGGCGTTTGGGACCGTGTTGTCGCCCAACCCGATATTCCCAATTGACACAACTTGGGGCAGCGCAACATTGAGGGTTTGGGGGCTGGGTAGCTAGGTGCTTGGAGAGCAAGTTATAAAGAGCGATTTCCGTATTGCGCCTTGGCGGCTGCAGAAGCTGCTTTGCAATGAGTTGTAGGGGCTCTTGATCTGGTCAACACATGAAAGTCCTGCATCTAGTGTGGGGTGCGTTGGCCCTTCAGCACATCACAAGGGTGCGGCAGGGGTCAGGGCTTTCTCGATGTCATGGTGAGAAGTTCTGAGAACTGGAATCCCTGCAGTACTGCCCATCTTGCACTTAGGCCCGCCGTGAGCCAGGCCGCTTTCTGCTGCTTATCCCATTGGTTGTAGTGGGGGTCTCATGTGCTATTTCTGTATCGCCTCGTAGACTGTGACATCGTCCATCCATCAACCCTGCTGTGCCTGTCAGCCAGACCCTGCCCTGCTGTGCCCATTGTTCTGTTCAAGCTAATACTAGGGCTCTTCTTGGTTTGACAGACAGGAGCAGCAGCAAGGGGACCTACCCTGCACGCGACCAAAAACACAATTGCAACAGCAGTAGCAACTGGGCTTGAAAAGCGCAATTGTAAAAATCCAGGGGACAAGAAAAGCTGACAGAAAGGGTAGAAGGATGGAGCACGTGCGTGGAGGAAGGACTAGAATATGCCTGGAGTGCCTGAACTTTATGATCAATTTAGCTGTCTGCCTCTGCGTCTGTAACTGTGCAGCAAAGAAACCGATGGGATGCAATGGCGTGCTCAACGGTGAGGTTAGGGGGACAGATTCCCCTGCAACCCTCCTTCTCCCTTGACTCACGCTAACGGCGGAGCTCTCAATTTCTTCCTTTTCTTCCTTCCTTTTCTCCCCTGGCATGTTCACCGCCGGTCGACTCGCCTGTCCAGCACAAACGCATAGATGCCCCAGCCCACCATCCCCAGCAGCGCCAGCGCACCCACCTGCACATTCAGCACACGACAGAAGGAGAGGAAGAAATGAGAGACCACGCGGAGGGGGGAGTGGTGGAGCAAGTGCCAGCGCACTCAATTCCGCATTCAGCACACAACAGAAGGAGAGGGAAAACAAATGAGAGACCAAGCGGGAGGAGAGGTTGAGCAAGTGCCGGCGTCCCTGCTTGCGCACGCAGCAATACAGCAAGCAGGGGAGAGGTTGGTAACCAAGCAAACTGAGGAGGTGAGCCTTGTGTGAATCAAGTGCCAGCGCACCCACCTGCGCATTCAGCACACGACAGCATGAGGCGAGATGAGCAACTACATGGGAAAGGTCCAGCATTCCCTTACACACCTGCCGTTGCACCTTTCGTACTGCAAGCTGTGCACCCTCGCCCTTACCCCTGCCCCGCCCCACACCCCCGTAGTCCTGCACAACTCACAAAGATCGACCCCCGGATGAGCAGCGACGCCAGAATTGCTTCCGTTGCCAGCAGCGAGCCTACCAGCACTCGCTCCAGCGCCACCAGCACTAACACCGCAGCCCTGATAAGGATGAGAAAGGAGGGGGAAGGGAGGGGGGAAAGGGAGGATGGAGAGAGGTTATGGTAGGGATGCAGGCTGCATGAGAGAGCCACCGAAATCAGCAGCAACACAGCAGTCGAATGATGATGAGAGCGAAGGCAGAGGGGGAGGGGGGAGGGGGCTTGAAACAGGGGCTGAGGCTGGATGAGAGGAAACTAGAATCAGCACCAGCGCAGCAGCCCTGGGCAGTCCAACACGAGCAGCATAAGAGCGCCACTAGCGCCAGCAACAACACAGCAGCCCTGGACATTTCAATAGAAAGTGCCATCAGCATCTGGGGTCTGGTCAATGTATGCCCTGCAAACCCTGGAAGTTACCACCCACACGCTTTGTTCCCCAGCCCTCCCTTGCCTCAAGAGACAACGCCCCTGTGTCTCCAACAACCTTGCTTCCCAGCCCTTCTGGTCCCCACCATCCCTTTCTTTCCCACGACCTCGCACTTTTCTGTTGTCTCCCCCCTACCCCACACCTGGGCGCCAGCAGCAGGAAGCCGATGATCGCCGCTGCAAACCACGTCTGCTGCTTCAGCGGCAGCCCCTGGTACCAATTGGTGGCCCTGACCATGGCGTCCCACCACTGCTCCCAGATTGTCGCATCTGCATGGACAGTGGTCACAGGGGTGGGGTGGCAGTGATTCAAGGCGGTGCACAGTCATTCGCTGTGGGCCTGGCGATGGTACGCAGTGTGCAAGTGATGCATGTGATGTGCACTGTGCCTGCATCGGCAGCATATGACGCCCTGCGTACACCACCAGCACTGTTGACCCTGATCATGGGCTGAGGCAGTTGCACAAGCAAGACTGCCATGGCAGCACTCCCAGGTCTGTCACGCCAGCCATATGCATCTGCAAATTGCCCAATGTCGGAGCTTTTCCTACTTGCGCTCAACGCAGCAGTGAAATTGCATTGCCCTGCTCCAGACAGCCAAATATCTCACCTGCCTTCTCCACCTCCCCGCCCAATGCTGGCCCTCGCCGCTTCTCCACCGCGTCCCGGTCTTCCGTCTGCGCTCTACACGTCACGACCCTGCTGTTGCTGCTGGCCCTGCTGCTTGCTGAGAGCGATGGCAGAGAACGCAAGCCGAGCAGGCTGCATCTCGCAATCGGCCGCTGTGCAGGGCACACGGAGCTGCAGGCGCGTGTTCGTGCGAGCTGTAGAGCCATGGCATCAACGCTAGCGGCCAAAGGAAGCCCTGTCGCACCTTCCACGACCGAATTTCACACAGATGTGAGGAGAATACACGGTTCGATTAAGAGCAAGGTGCACCCGCTTCTAATGAATGCAACGGTGCTCATGATCTACAAGGGAGAGTCCGAGCGTGCAGTGCACTCAGCGTCGTAAAGTGTGCACAAACAGTAATCACCGTTTGAAGCTGCTGCTGGCGCAGGGCGCTGATGGTCTTGCACTGACAGAGCGTGCCGTCATCGCCATCAACGATAGCCCTGTACAGAGCTACCTCCTGCGCCTCTACCCAGTGGAAGCTGCCGAACGGACACTATCCATAACTTGATGGTAGGCAGTGTCCACCACCACCTGATAGACAGCGTTGATCACTTGATGGTGCTAATGTAGAGCACTGCAGTCAACAAATTGCGCATGTAGGAGGCGGCAGAGCAAGCAAGTACGGTCATCAGCTTGCTGCTGTGGATGGGAAAGGCAGTGCTGGCAGCAGTGGAGGTGCTGTGCCAGGACCCTGCCTTTGCAAAAACTCCCTAAGATGAGGCCACCTGCTCACTTGCGCCCTTGCCCCCCATACCAACCCTTTCAGCAGGGGCCCTGTGTACCGCCGCGGCACTTATGGCTTTAAGGCACACTGCCGCCATCCTCATCGCCCACACCACCCATAGCCCTGCTTACCGTTGTTCCCTCGAATGAACGCGTCTCCATACTTGTTCTTGAGCTGCCCATTCACGTACTCCTGCACACGCACCAGCCGCCGTGGCCGTGCAGCAATGTAAGGTCAGCCACGCAGTGTTCACCAACCAGCACCAGCATCAACCGTACAGCACCACCATCTACCCCACACCACCAGCATCAACATTGCAGCATCAGCATCAACCGCACAGCACTAATCCAACTGCATGCGCCTGGCCATCAGCATTTCACCGGTGCAGAAACCACCGTCCAGCATGCCCCTCCCCTCTGCACCCGCCCTTCTTGCCTCAACTGTCGATCAAATGCTTCCGCTTGTCACCATCACCATCCTCTCTGACGCTCCCCCTCACCATGTTTTGAGAAATCCGGCCACCTGCTGCCTAACCAGCCGCCGCTGCCCTGTAACATTGTCCACACAGCTAGCGAACTCACCATGATGCATAGTATGAGCACTGAGTGCATATACACAACCTCCAACCCTGCTCCCCCCCAATGATCTCCAACCAGCTCCTCTCCCCACCTCTGTCTGCTCCATCGCGATGTTCATGTAGCCATCGAGGCAGGCCAGGACGCCTGCGCAGCAAGCAGCAAAGCAGGGCAGAATCGTGCACCAGGGATCTGCGCCTTGGTCACAGAACGCGGCTGCCTGTGTACGTGTCTGCAATGTCATATTGCAATATGTGCACAGTCGAGCATCAGGGACCTACGCCTGGACCACAGAGCGCGGCTGCTTGTGCGCACATGTGCATTATGTTCAGGCAGGTACTGCTGCGAAGAACCCATGCTCTGAACAGCACGCTGATACCAAAACCGTCAAAGATGTTGTTGTGCGGTGGCAGCGTTTAGAGGTTTCCTGGCATACTTTTATTACACAGAGCTTGGACTCGACATCACCACGAGCTGCACACCATGGCAGCTGCAGCGCGCTGCGCTATGCATGAACTTCATGCATGTGCCCCTATGGTAGCGTGCATGCAGCCCCCCCACGCCGCTGCCTACGCTGCTGAATCTATGCCGCCCATGCATGCAGTTTATGCACACACACCATGGACGCAATGCACCCATATCCATGATGAATCGTGCATGCAGCCCTCTTCTCACCCTTGTAGTCCACTCCTGAGTTGAGCTTCACGAGCACGGGCTTGCCCTTGATCGCCTTTAGAAACTCGGCCGGCGTCTTGCTGACGCCGGTGGTCAGCGGCGCAGCGGCATCAGCCATCGGGCGTGTGCCTGTGCTGCGCTTGCAAGTTCACTGCAACGGTGGGCGTGGACTGCGATAGCCGATCAACTACGTGTCAACAGGCTAGGATGTAGCGTGGACGGCTGAAGGAGCTGGCCCTGCAGTGCAAATTTGCACTGCCCACACCGCAAAAATTGCTGCTGACATTGCTGCAAACATTGATTCATCAATTTTTGCAAAGTCGCAAGCGGCAGCCCTGCAGACATTATAATTCACGTGGACAAGTTGGTAACAGCTCTTGTTCGTTTGATAGTTGCAACACCTTGGACCCCTGCTCTGACCCGCATTTCGCAGCGTGTGTACCTTGCCCAACCAAACATCACTGCCAAAGATAATTCCTCGCAGCCAACAGCTTTCCTCGCAAGCCCTTTTGTACTGAACCAATGAGGCTGGCTTGTCATGACCATACTGCCTTGTCATGACCATACTGCCGCTCCCTGGCCAGGGAGCGGCAGGCATGCAGGCAGGGGAGACAGACTGTTTCAGACAGAGAGTGTGATTGGTTGCAAGCAGCAGGGGAGCGGGCTGATGTTGGGGCAGAGAAGGCGCCTCCCCTGGCCAGTTCGCGCTGATCAAGCATGCATCGGCCAAGGCCACCAAGACACCGGCACAGGTTGCATGCAACAGCAATCAAGGCTCTGATTCCGAAACTGCGTTTGCAAACGCAGTTTCGGTGGCGTCAGAACTCTGCAAGCTGCTTGCACCACCGTTGAACAAGGGTGAAGGTGTGAAACGTTTTCGGTGCAGCCGCGCGCTTTTGCAACCAACCGCGCAGTGAGATGGCCGGTGAATAGAGGGCGGACAGCGAGCTGCACGAGCTGCTGCGTGACAAGGAGGCAGAGTGTGCGCAGCTGCGAGCCATGTGACCAAGCTGCGCAAGGCGCTGGAGGAGTGCGAGAGGCTGCAAGCGTCACAGGCTCAAAGGATTGAGGAGCTGCAGGAGCAGCTGTATGTGTGAGTGCACTTGCTGCATGGGCACATGCACCATGCCATGTCATCTAAAATCACGAGTGTCCTAGCAATAGGCTATAGCTAGCTACACATAGGATGCTAGGATAGCTATCCTAGCATCATGTGCGGGCTGCGCGGGCTGCATGCAGCTTGTGCGACTGACTGAAAGGTTGGGCGCGCAAATGCTGACCCGTACTGACAGGGCTTCTCCCAAGGACAGGAGCAGCAAGAGGAAGAGGGATGAATCATCCGATGAGGAGGAGTCCTTGCGGCAGTTCATCAGGGACAACGCCAGCAAGTACAGGTCTGCAGCGGAGGTGGCTCGTCAGTGCAACAATGGGTGCAGCTGGTCAGATGCTGATTGGGTCTGCGAGCTGGGCGTCGAGCTTGAGACGGCCTGTTGAGGCACCAAGTACTTTGACCAACTGCAGTCTTGGCTGGATTCTGCAAGTAGGGTACTTGAGCAGTGCAACTGGGGCAATTCTTGGGTAAATGCTTATTGAGTTGCTGAAGACTTCGTGGAGAAGTTCCTCAGCATCACCACGGACGGTTTGCTATAGCTGCAAGCAGTTGTAGCCTGCAAGATTTGATCAGATGGACAGCATGGCCATGGTGGTAATGGCGGGCTGACAGGTTCAAATGCATGCTAGTGGCAACTTGCCACACCTAGGCCTAGGTGTGCCCACGTGGTGCCCGAACAGCCATTCTGAATCCTCGGAACCAAGGTCATGACTGCCAGTGTTAGTGATCAGGTGGCGGGCAGAGAGACAGAGAGACAGAGGGGGTTACAGGGAGCCACCAGAACTGGCGGTGGTGGGCAGGGCCCAGTTTACCCAGTTCCTAACCTGCAACTTTACTAGCTCCCAAGCCTTGCACGGGGGCACTTGTAGGAGTCACTTTTTGGCTACGCCACGAGTGGTACACCGAGGTATGGACAAGAGGCCACGCTGCAAGTTGCAGCCTGCACTGCAGCTGCAGCTGCATCTAATGCATGTTTGCGGATTGCCTCTGTATTGTTTGCTTGTCAGCCTTCTCTGTTCATCTGGCTCCGAAATCAGGGATACGAGGTCCGAGTCGGAAGTCCGATTTGCCAATCAAATTCCCAACGCTAATTGCGGGAATCATCCCCTTGGAACCAAGAGCTCTAACAAGGGTGAAGTATGACGTGTTATGTTGTCAGCTGCGCTTCTGCGCAGTGAGATGGCCGGCAAACAGAGGGCGGGCAGCGAGCTGCACGAGCCAGAGTATGCCGAGTGTGCGCAGCTGCGAGCCGACGTGGCCAAGCTGCGCAAGGCGCTGGATGAGAGCGAGAAGCTGCAAGAGTCGCAGGCTGAGGAGATCGACAACCTGCAGGAGCAGCTGGAAGAGGCAAAGGCGCTGAACAAGTGAGTGCACGTGCTGTATGGGCACCAAGGTGGCAGGGCCATGGCGTGCTATCAAAGCATCGTGTTTGCCTTGCCCGCGGGCCGTTGTGACTGACTACGCTGAACTACGCACAAATGCTGACGGACAGGCGTTCTCGCAAAAGCAAGGGTGGCAAGAGGAAGGCACGCGATACATCCTTGCAGGATTTCATCAAGGACAACGCTTACAATCATGAGTCTACGGTGCAGATGTTACATGTATGCAAGAATGGATGCAGCTGGGAAGATGCCGCATGGATCTTTGAGCTGAGTCTCGAGCTTGAGGAAGCCTGCCACGGCACCGGGTACTTTGACCAGCGTCAGCTGGATGATGCAACAGAGGCATATGAGGAGTGCAAGCGGGGCAGCTGCTGGGAAGATGCTGTTTGGGTTGCTGAGAAGTTTTTGGAGGACTCTGCTTGCATAAAATATCACCTGAAGTTGTAGATCTAGCCAGTCGGCTGCAGCGCATATGAAGTGATTGGTCGCAAGTTCTGAGCCAGTTGCCACATTCACATGGATCAACTATTTGGGTGCTGGTATATACTCTCAATGAGATCATCTCGTGAAGCCCAGCCAAAGGGCGCCAAAAGCCCTGCTTGCTGCAGCTGAGCAGCTGCTCAGCTGCTCGGTCTTAGGCAGTGACACAGGGCTGATGATACAACAGCTACAATGAGAAAGCCCCCGGTCATACTTTCCGGCTTGGTGCAAAGCAGAGCCACGGTAGTGTGTGGGGGCAGGTTTACCTGCGGACCGCTCCCTTCCTAAAGCCACGCCCAAGGGCGTAGCTCTTCTTCTCTTTCAAAGAGGAGCCGCACTACAACGGGACAATAGGGACAAGGTCTTGCCGCAAGCTGCGGCACCGCCAGCCACTGCTGCCAGGTCTAATAGGTCTGACCCCTGGACGTGTGCGAGACCTGATATAGTGCCCTTTTGTGGCGCCCTACTGTGTTTACGGTGGCCAACCTACCTACCCTGCATGCAAAACTGCTCACTTGTTGAGGAAAGTATCACAGCCTTCTGCTTTATGCAACACACTGCCAAACGCTTTGATGCATGGGGCGCCTAAAAAGAAGGCTGATCGCCGCGAGTGATGAGCACCCTCATCACTTGTGCTGGTTGATGGTTGCGATCAGCTTGTCCCTCTGCGCCCCCGTGAAGGATGCCACCTTCTCGCCGCCCTTGTAAAACACAAACATCGGCTGCGTTTGCAGGGGGGAACATGGGTGAGGGCTAAGGGCTTCATAGTGCAGTTTGGCCTTGTTTCTGCCAAATGTGTTTCCAGGCAAGCACTGGCAATAACCTAGTTGCCGCCCATGGAGGCGTCGGCTTTATAGAGCTATATGCAGAGGGGAGGAGGCGTGCTGGGCCTGAGGCTGCTTCCTGATTCACCTCGCACTCATCTGAGTGTTTAGCAAGAGGGCTAATAACTTACCACGCCCGACACCTCGTGACCTGCCACCGTGGTCAGCACCTGTGGGTTGTCCACATCCACCTTTGTGAACTTGACCTGTACACAACGAGACAGGCGTGCATGGTGTGGGGTTATGGCACAACACGCCTACACACCATGCACTCGTTGTGCGCCGTGCCGGCCCATCGTGCACACCAGCACTGTTGGCCGCGCTCCCACATCTTGCGTCCACACCTTCCACACCCACACGTTTGACTGTGCACGATCAATATTGCCAGGGTCCACAAGAGCTGCATGAGCTGCTCGAGCACCGCCTCTCCGCACATAGCAGCATCTTCAAGAACTCACTGTTGGGTTCTGCTGGGCGAGTTGCTCGTACACAGGCGCAATCATCTTGCCTGCTCGGCACAAAGGGGCAAGGCAAGAGGGCGGGAGCGGCGATGTCCAGCTTGCAGCACAGCACAGCAGAGACGAATGACGAGAGGTGGGACGCAGTGCTAGCTGAGACATACCGGCAACGCCATGCAACATGAATCAGAGTGATGCAGGGAGTGAGGGAAGGGCGAGCACAAGGACCACTCAGCTCATGACAGTTGCCAGCAGGTCGGCGAAGAGGTGCAGAGTTGGATGCAGCTGCGTTTACAATTTGCTCATCTCTATGTTTGCCCGCGAAGACGGTTGACTGCCTACCCGCCCTTGGTGCTTCAATGATCCACTGACCCAGCCCGCATCCTTCGTTCCCCAGTATCACGTCAAATTCCTGCTCCTCGCCACCCTCATGCCCTGCAGCCATTGCTGCCTTCTACTGCACCTCCTCTGCACCACTGGCGTGACCCAACTCTCCCTGTGAGCAGCACCCGAATCAAGCGTGGGGCTGGCCTGTCCCCTGCATCACTGCTGCGGGTACCTGCGTCTTGCCCCTGCATCTTGCCGTCCTCTGCTATACAGCTCGCTGTCACAGTAATTTCCAAGCATTGTGCTAGCCCTCGGCTGCTGCACTTGCTGCCAAGCCTCCCCCCCTCACCCCTGCCCTCCTGCTGCAACTTGCACACGCGCATGGCCTCCACCATTTGGCTGTGAGGTCCACCACTGCCAGGCCCTAACACCATGCAGAGCTGCACTTGCAAAAGCTATGTCCCTACCTTCCCCTGCTCCCTTGTGCTGCTGCTTCCTACTCACATGGCCCACACCACTTGGCTGTGAAGTCCACCACTGCCAGGCCCTTGTGCCCTGCAGTTCATGTACGAGAGGCAGGGGGCGACGTGCACAGCGGTCAGCTGAAAGGAGCTGAAAGAGAGGAATAAAGGCTAGAGTGTGAGCCCTTTCGCCGTGCATAGTACCAGCAGCATCGGTACAAGTGTCCTCAGGCCAACCCGCTCATTGCAATCAAGAGTATTTGCGGCCCCTGGTCCCCTAACCTCACCTTTGACCACCTTGGCAAACTCCTCATCCTTCTGGATCTCCACCACGGATGACCCAGCACCTGCGCACGCAAGACTAGCCAGAAAAGCCTCACAGAGGCTCCCACCATGTGCTCATGCATGAGTGCCTGTGCGCCATGGACGCTGTTGAAACAGCTGGGTTGCGGCAGCATTGCCAAGACGCAACTGGATCATGCCGCACCTGCGGCGTACGTGCGCGCTAGCGCAAGCATGGTGTTGCGCTGCAGCATCTGCGCTGCGCCTGAGGTTGACGCCAATGGCAGCAGCGACTGGACGGCGTTGCGCAGCATGGTTGCTCGAATGTGAAAGAGCACGGGCAGCAGCTGGTGAATCTCGCTCGCGAGTCCACAGCGGCCAAAGGCGTGGGGAACCAAAATCAATAATTCATCGTGCTGCAACTTGGTTCTGCCATAACATCGAAGCACACTACCAGGTGACAAGCACACAGAAACTTGATGAACACCATAAAAACACAACCAGCAACCAAACCCTGCATGCAGTCAACCTTTTCACTCCCCACGTCGCTCGCTGGGCACATAGCGGTGGTCCTTTGCTGCGTTCTTCTTGCGCCGCTTTTCCATAAACTTGTCGAGGCGGCCGCTCTTCTTGAGCTCGTCAAACTTGGACACCAGCTCCAGCCGCCGCTGCTCACTCTTCTTCAGGTAGTAGGGCTTCTTGCCCTCGGCCACCGCCTGCTTCTCAGCGGACTGCAAAGCACAGGCGACACCAGGGAGGGTTTGGAGTGAAGTGAAGTGTTCACACAAGGTGATCGCTCCTCTTTAGGTAGGGAGGTTTCGTGCCCTCAGCGACCGCCTGCTCCTCGGCAAACTGCAGACCTTATGCATCCACAGTGTGGATTCCACACTCTTCTCCAACAAGTGCCCCCACCCCAAACTTGCTGCCTCTTCCCCTCTGCATCCCTCACCCTGAAAGCTCCTCAAAAACCTGCCCCCTCAACCTCACCTGCCCCTGGCTACCCTAACTCACCTTGAGCGTCTCCGACACCTTTGCCTTCTTGCGCCTTTCCGTCTCCTGGCGAGCCACCTGGTCAAGGCGCGCAAGCTCCGTCTGCAGCCGCGCCCGCTCCTGCTGTGACTTGACTTTCTGTAGACGATGCAGCAGAGAAAAGGTAAATGGCGCTAGCATCGGCAGACAGATGCCAAGAAGCAAGGGCCACCTCTGTCTTCTGAAGTCTCACCCAGGGTGCTGACGCATAAGCCCACAGACTGGATGCCCTCCTGCTCGCCACCCAGCCCACCCATTCCTCACCCTGCACCTGTCCCCATGGTCCTGTCTCCGCTCACAAGTAAACCCGCAGCCTCAATGCAACCTTCCCCTT
>JAWZTI010001208.1:2839-15525 GCA_039880955.1 Chlamydomonas urium | reverse complement strand
GAGACCGATAGGATTCACAGGGCAGCAATCGCAGACACCGCTCTTGATGATGGAGATGTCACAGGTGCCATCGCCATTGGGGCACAGAACCGAGGGACGGTTGCATGGAGGGAGCAATTGCATGCAGATCTCGGCACCACTTGCGTTGGCGAGCACCAAGTCTATCTGGGGCATCTTGATCAGGTAGCGGCCATTGCCAAACGCCTGGGGGGTGGGCTCGACCCTCTCCTGGCGGTTGACGTAGAAGCGACGGATGGACTTGCGGCAGGCTTGCGTCACCTCGATCTCCATCTTGAAGAAGTCCATGTTGTTGCATGGCGAAGGGGTCGGGGCCGTCCGCGTGGACACCGTCATGCACATGAGTGTGGGCTCAGGGAAGTAGTAGGAGGGCTGGACGACAAAGGGCGACACAGAGGGGTCGTTGACGCAGTTGTAGGGTGGGAAGCGGTTGGGGAGCGGCCTGTGGTTGCACGGAAGGGAACGAGGGGTCAGCTCACAGTGTGTACACTGGGAGGACTCCTGAAGGGCAGGCAAATTGTGCTGTATTCCTTTCTACCCAAAGTATCATAAGGCAGGGCTTGCATGACCAGCAAGTGCCATGGGATTGGTACAAGGGTCAGGAGGCGTGGGCATGGCAGTGTGTGGGAGGGGGATGCTGCACACATGGATTTCGTGCGAAGATTTGGTGGCGGGCGGGTGCATGTTGCGCGCGTGCGCACCCATCACTGCGCGCGCGTGCCTGGGCGCTCAAGGGGCTGACAATGGGCTGCGCGACCCCACTGTGCTGCTGCGCGCTGGAGACGGTGGAACAGCGCAACAGCGAAAACCCGCGCCTACTGCCACGCCAGCCCTGCTGCGCGTTAGCCAAGCGCTTGTACTCACATTTTCTGCGCTGATGCAAGCGATGCCATCAAGAGAGCGCCAACCACCGCGAGCATGCAGGCGCGATGCACCATGCTGTGCGATGGCATCCTCATCCTGCGGCTGCCGCAGTGGTGGCGAGCCAGACGGTGACTGGAGCAGGAGAGGTAAGAGCGACTTGCTGCTTACTGCTGCTGCCGCGTTTGTTGCGCTGCGAAAAGGAGCGTCGCGGGCAAGGGGTACGCAGTGCGTGGCAGGCGATGTGCGGGCCTCTCCACGTGCAGGAGGGGCGACGGGAGCCGCAGCTGTGGGGTTCAGCTGGCAGCGGATAGCAAACTGGGCAGGGGCACGGCCTTTGTAGGTCGCGAACATCAGCACACATCCAGGCGCCCGCAATCATAATGTCGGGCGCAGGCGGGCTCCTGGATGTGCAGGTAGGATTTTGTAGCCCGAGGACAGCGGCACGCTGCAGTAAGCAGCACAGGCATCGCGTATCAGCATGCCACGCATGATATGCGCGCTCGATGGCGCATGATGGTGGTGCAGCGGCGCATTCATGGCCGTTGCATGGCGCAGGACTAAATAGCAAGACAAGCTGTTGCAGGCTTGCTGCTCATTGCAGGAAGGCACAGTCACTCCTCTAGTGACAACCATACAAGTATTGCCCAACCTACCACGGAATCCATGTAGCAAGGGACCGGAAGACTGTGGAGTTTGCCAGTGATTCAGGGCATGTCTGGTGCTCAACTCAGCAATTTTGCAGCAGCAGAATTCTCAATCGGTTGAAAAGAACTAATTGGTTTTTCCCTGTCTGCCCCTAAGAGAAGGACTGAACATCCTCAAAACAACATATGAAAGCATTCTTATAAGGTGCAATGCATATGAAAGCATTCTAATTAGGTGCAAAATGCTGAAGGCTTGTCCCTGCGTGGTGGGCAGGTATACCGTACGTAGGGTAGGTGGGGGAAGTGCTCACGGCCTGCCCATTGTGTCAAAGGGCTGAGCTTACCACAAGGCAGGTGCACTGCAATGACACACGAGCCGGTCAGTGACAAGCTGATCGGCGGCAATGCAGGCAGGATGCAAAGCGTGGTGGGTGTGAGGGGCTGACCAGAAGGCAAGGTGGGAGGCAGGTTGAGAAGTGTGGTAGGAGACAGCAGCTGAGCAGCCAGCTCATGACAGGCAAGGTGAGAAAGAAAGAAAGCGATACGCCCTGAGGCATGGCTTCAGGAAACCTCCAGAGGCAAGGCAAGGTGGTGGGCTCCTGTGCTGGGGTGGAGTGGCAGGGACACACATACTGGCATACCTGTCAGCGTTGCAAGTGCACACTATGGGAATACTCACGCACTGTCAGCCTGAGGACTGCAGCAAGCACACTGAGACAAGCAAACACCAAGTAGTCAGCATAGTCGTGCGTTCATGCATATGTTGAGGGGGGTGGAGATGTGTTGAGAAGCGGAGGAAAAGGGGAGAACGGGAGATGCGTTGAGGAGGGGTGATGTGTTCGGGAGGGTTGCAGAGAAAGCAGGGTGTGTCGGGGCAGGGACACCGACCCTATCGGGTCAAGGGGAAAAAATGGGCTATCGGGTCAAGGGGAAAAAAGTGGGTTGGCATGGCGAAGACCAGGGGTGGCACAGTGGCTCAATATGGCTGATGAGTTTGGCGCATGCAGAGACGCTTGGCCGGTGAGCGACACACAACTCCAAAAAGCATCTCAAGAGCCTGAAAGTTACTGGAAGCAGCACATCATGCCATCGGCAAGCATGCCTGCGCATTTCATTGGCAACGTGAGAGCAGGCCGTGGCCAGTGCCCAATGGTTGCAGCATTAGGCGTCAGGAGTTCTTGTATGCACGTGGCTGCGCCCTCATAGTCTGTCACCGTTCAGACCGTCTCCACAGCCCTTCCCAAGGGTGATGGCCTGCAGAGACGGCCGGCGTTTAGCAGCTGCAGGCTCCCTTAGTCGCAGTTCCAGCGGCAGAGTTGACCTTGAGGCTTCCAGGGACATGCATGTGGCCCTACAGCGTCATCGCCTGCAGCCTGACCAGCCAGAGTGCTCTTGCTGCCCGTTTGTTGCACATGGACATGCTGCATGCTTGGTAGCAGCATGACACACTGTTGCATAGAACAAAAACGAGTTTGGTTGCGTGACATCAGGACGCATCTGCGCATGGCTACAAGGAGCTCTTCGCCCACACCTGAGTTGGCGCATTTGTGCACCGCTTTACCCTGGGCCGGGGTCGCCTTGCATTTGTTGCAAGACTACCGTCGTCCGCGTATCTGCGCTTGACAGTGTACTCACAGCAGAAACGATGAACTCGTAGCAGTGGCCGTTACAGACTCGCAGGCAGCAACAGCCATGCACACGCACGTCCATCAGCGCTGAGCGCCTGCGTGAGCGCTATCAGCAACATCCAGGCTCCTGAACATCGCGGATCGCTTTGCTGCAGCTCGGCGTTGACGACCCATGCAGCAAGAGCAGCAGCAGCTCGGGCCACTAACGGTGCCACCCTTGGTTGCGCTTATCGGCGTGCGTTCCCGCGTGCAGCAGTTGTCGGGCCGGCTCCAGAGCTGCCTGGATGGCCTGAAGGACCTGGCAGATGAGGAAGGGCTGGACAGCATGCCTGAGCATGCAGGGTTCTGCATGGGCAGCGGTTCGCAGCCTGGCAAGGCCATGTCAAGACAAGCATCTGACCAAGAGACAATGGCGGTCAGCCCGGGCACAGGCCACGCTGTAGCATGGGTGGAGATAACAGCACCAGCAGCAACACTGGCGGCAGCACCGCCTGCTGCTCTGGCAGCGACGGTGCAAGCACAACTGCATGGAGGCTCCGATGAACAGGCCATGCAGCAGCGCCAGTTTGAGGAGCGCAGCAGCTTCAACAGCGTCGTCAATCCTCTCTTCCGGCCAGTGCCGGACCATGGGAGTGGGGCCAGCAGCTTCACGTCTGACCGTGGAACTGCTCCGATGACTGCTGCCAGGGGCTTTCAGCCTTTGCACGAACCTTCTAATGCAGCTGCAAGCAGCGCGACACACAGGTCACAGGTAGGTGGGTCCATCTGTTATGCCTCGCAAGACTGGCAAGCGCGGGTTACACTGCAAGCTGTGAGCCTGTGTTGATCGCTTGAATGGGTGAAAACTGACAGTTGTTTGCAAGTTGCCTACTCCCTGTTTGATAGTAAAGTATCAGCCAAGGCGCTGCACCGCACGCTGCACCAGAACACTGTAAATGTATTCCAAACACAACATTCCAAACACGACATTCATTGTGCATCTCACGTCTTGGTCCCATCGTTCCTTGTGAGCAGGGTGCCGGCGCAGCTGGCGGAAGCAGTAGCCACGGGCAGGGTGGTGACGGGAGTCACAGGCCCAGCATGAACGGGAGCGGCAGCTATGGCAGCTCATTCGATGATTTTGAGAAACATTTGCTGCAAGCGGAGCAGCAGCAGTTATTGCCTGGCAGGGGCCATGCATCAGGACGTGAATTTGACACTGAGGAGCAACAAGAGAGTGACCCAGTTGCGCCCAGCCCCCGCGGCTGGAGCCTGCAGCCCTCTTCAGGCAGTGCATATGCCCTGTCGGTGGCTACAGCTGAGCTCCAAGCAGCCCCGGCTGCAGCTGCTGCTTCTGCGCCCAGCCCCCGCGGCTGGAGCCATCAGCCATCTTCAGGCAGTGCGTATGCCCTGTCAGTAGCTGCAGCGGAGTCAGCTGTTGCACCTGCTGCTGCTGATATCGCTGCTGCTGCACCCAGCCATCGTGGCTGGAGCCTGCAGCCCTCTACAGGCGGGGTATATGCAGTGGTAGCAGGAGGTGCAGCAACAGAAGGCCCACCGTGGACTCTGTCTAATGCTGATGCACAGAAGGCCAGGCCAACGCAGGGGCAGGCACAGGAACCGGCACAGGGGCAGCCCATCAAGTTTGGTTTGAGCAGCGCCACTGCACCACAACCAGCCATACGCGTTGGTATGGTCGCCAACTCTGCCGCAGTGCCATCCTCACCTCTGACCACTGCTTCATCGCCCAGTTTCATTAACTTTGGGTTGGGGGCGGCAACACCCGTCGTCGCTGCAGGCGCAACCACCGATCAAGCGTCAGGGGTGGTGACAGCAGCTGCTGTTGCGTCTCCCCGAGGATGGAGCCTGCAGGTAGCCCCTGGAACCAACAGTAGCGCACTGGCAGTCGCTGCAGAGGACCAGCAATCACCAGCAGCTGCAACAGCTGCTTCCAGCCCCCGCGGCTGGAGCCTGCAGCCCTCTTCAGGCAGTGCTTACGCCCTGTCAGTGGCTGCAGCTGAGCCCCAACCAGCCCTCGCTGCTGCTGCTGCTGTTGCTCCCAGCCCCCGTGGCTGGAGCCTGCAGCCATCTTCAGGCAGTGCTTACGCCCTGTCAGTGGCTGCAGCTGAGCCCCAACCAGCCCTCGCTGCTGCTGCTGCTGCTGTTGCTCCCAGCCCCCGCGGCTGGAGCCTGCAGCCATCTTCAGGCAGTACATACGCCCTGTCAGTGGCCACAGCTGAGTCCCAAGTGGCCCCCGCTGCTGCTGTCGCTGCTGCTGCCAGCCCCCGCGGTTGGAGCCTGCAGCCCTCTTCAGGCAGTGCATACGCCCTGTCAGTGGCTGCTGCTGAGCCCCAAGCTGCCCCAGCTGTCAGCCCCTTCTCTTCTCTTCCACCCACTCAGGCCCCTTTCGGGGCGAATCCCACCCTTGCACCCCTGCACCTCTCGCATGCACCAGAGCCAGCCAAACCCGCCATTCACTTTGGCCTGAATCCTGCTGCAGCTGCTGCAGCCACTGCTGCGCAACCAGCGCCGCAACCTTCCTTTCGCTTTAGCGTTGGCGCTGGCCCCTTCTCCCCACCCGCTCCCCCAGGTAGCCCTCTCACCAGCTTGGGCATTGGCAGCTCTGCCGCAGCCACCACCGCCACCACGCCCTCCCCTCCAGCTGACACTGCCATCCTCTTTGGCGTGGATGGCGTTGCAGTCCCCTCTGCAGCCTCTGCAGCAGCTTATGCCCCCATACGCTTTGGTGTTGACGCTGCCGCCATTCCCGCCTCACCACCACCAGCCAACGTCCCCATCCGCTTTGGTATCGATGCCGCGCCCATTCCCGCCTCTTCAACCCCAGCTAGCGCCCCCATTCGCTTTGGTATTGACGTTACGCCTGTTTCCGCTTCACCATCCCCATCCAGCCCACCCATCCGCTTCGGTGTGGACGGCGTTGCTGCGCCCGCTCCTGCATCCGCTGCGCCCCCTCCGCCACCGTTCCAGTTCGGCATCGGCCCTGCTCCTGGCGCTGCGCCCTCTCTACCCCCTGCCCCAGCATCAGCATCAGCATCCTCCCCTGCCCCTGCTGCTGGCCTCAGCCCCTCGACCGCCAGGGCGTTCGGCATAGCTGGGCCCAGTGGCCTTGACCCCTCGCTGCTGCCTCCTCCTAGGGACATTGCCAAGTCCTCTCGCCCCACCATCGACCCCAGCATGCTCAGTCCTCATGCGTCCAGCAGGGCAGGTGGGTCGATGAGCTCTGACTCTGATGGAGGTGAGGGGCACAGTGAGAGCGGTGCTCGCGCTGCAGAAGGCGTCGTGAGCGGCCGTCAGAGCGGCGGCAGCACCAGCGCTCAGCAACAGCCTGCAGCGGCAGCAGTCGTGGGCACTGGGGAAGGTGCCCAGAAGCTGCTGCGGCGCCAGAAGTCAGGCGCCGCCAGGCTTGCTGGTGCTGGTGTCAGCGGGGCAGCATCACCAAGATCCAGGCAGACCCCGGGGGCTGCAGCCCCAAACAGCCCCATAGTGGCCTCCCCCTCTGGACGCCGCTCGCCCGCCGGCTTGGCGGTGAGCAGCCCCTCCAGCAGCTCGCCTCGCACCCGGCTGCAGTTGGGCAAGGTGGTTCCAACTGTCCGGCAGTTGGTGATGGAGGACATGGCGCGTAAGGGCCTGGACGGGGTGGTTGCGGCGGTTGGGGCGCGGCCGGCGAGTAGGATGGCGAGGGAGGGCAGCCTAACGGCGCCGGCGTGCCCCGGGATGAAGCTGCGGGCGCTCTCGGCAGGCGGGGGCAGCACGCTTGGGAGCGGTGGAGAGGACGGACCTGGGAGCGGTGGAGAGGGAGCAGGGGTGGAGGGTGTTGAGACGGGAAGGTCGCTGGTGCAGGGGCTGCCAGCTGATGCACCTGTGTCGAGTAAGGGCGACGGCGTGCTGCGTCGCGTACTGCTGCGCATGGGGTACGCTGACGCGCCGAGCCACACAAGTGTGGACGATGGCGTGGAGAGCGACGAGGAGGGGGAGGGGGTTGGCGAGGGCGTGGATGTGGAGGATAGCGAAGAGGAGGAGGAAGGGGTTGAGGAGGGCAGGGCGAGGAGGCGCAATGCGCCGGCGGCTGCAGCCCTTGTACCTGTGTTGGGGCGCGAGGATGTGAGGGTGAGGGAGAGCCTGCTGCTACTGAGGGAGCGGTCTACGGGCAGAATGAAGGGAGGGCGGGCAAACGCTGCTGCGGCGGCTGTTGTGGCGCGGCAGCAGTCTGTGCCGTTGCCGCAGGATCAGCAGCAGCAGCAGGAGCAGCGACAGCAGGCGCAAGAGCAGCAGCTCGATGAGGAGGAGCAGCTGCAGCATGACATGCAGCAGCAAGAGGGGCTCACTGTACAGCACGAGGCAAGACAGATGGACGAGGAGGTTGAGTCGGAGGAGGAGGAGGGAGCCCTTGAAGCTCCTGCACCTGCGCTTGGCGGTGCTGAGAGGACTGCTGGTGCGCCTGTGCTGTCCACAGCACCTGCTATTTCAGCCAGCGGTAAGCAAAACCTAGGTGTTGTGCATAGGGTATGCTACTTTGCGTGTCCGCAGTGCTCACTGAGCGGCTGGGCGAAAGTGGGTCCAGCAGGCACTGCACCGAGTTCCATGCACAGCCGCCTGCATTGCACACAACTGCCCACGAAGGAAGGGTGCCAGAGTTCCAGCAGCGTCTCTACAGCATGGCTGTGCTGGCCAAGGCCAAGCCGAAAGCTGCAAAGCCATGTGGCATACCTGATGTTGCCTGGTGTTTTCCAAGATGCTCCTGCATGCTTCCTGGTTCTTGGTGCATGTCGCTGTCATGAGCAGGCACAATCAGGTGGGGGTTTGAGATAGACCCAGCGCCTTACGTCACACGTGCCCCTGCTGTAATGCAGGCGCTCTATCCAAGGGTGCAACTATGCTGGCTGTGGACGCCCTGCCGGTGGTCAGCCGCACAACGCCTGCTTCTCGGGGCGGAGCTGCCGCCGCCTTTGCTAGCCCTGCCCGCCGGCAGCAACAGCCGCAACAACAGCCGCAACAACAGCTGCAACAACAGCCGCCTGTTGCCGTAGCAGTTGGGGCCGGCACTGGCATGCAGTCAGCCGGGGTCGCGAGTGGTGCGTCACTGGGAGGGGCAGGTGCCGCAGGTGGCAGCGGCGGCAATGTGCGGGATGCCAAAAGCTTTTTCCTATCGCCGGCTGCTGCCAAGGGCGTGCGACCTGTGGAGCAACAGGCTTGTGAGTGTGGGCTGCAGACTGGGAGGTGTGGGCTGCAGACTAGGGAGTGTGGGCTGCAGACTGGGAGGTGTGGGCTGCAGACTAGGGAGTGTGGTCTGCAGACTAGGGGGTGTGGGCTGCAGACTAGGGAGTGTGGGCTGCAGACTAGGGAGTGTGGGCTGCAGACTGGGAGGTGTGGGCTGCAGGCTAGGGAGTGTGGGCTGCAGACTAGGGAGTGTGGGCTGTTGCCAAGGACGTGCATCTGTCGTGCAAGTGCATCTTGAGTGCAAGCCTGCTTCAAGCGGCTGAGTGAAAGCGGGCGCAGCGGTCATTCACAGGCCACTTACCACAGGTAACAAAGGTTGTAACAAAGGTTGTAACAGAATGCAAGTTGCTCCCTGACTTGTACTGACTGGTCCGCATGAATGAATCGACTGAGTACTCTTAATACTCCTCTGACAATAGCTTCACGTGTTTGCTGCCTGCTTGCAGCCATGCCCCCGGCACGTCTGGCCAAGGACTTCTTCCAGTGTGTCGCTCTTCCCTTGGACGACGATCCCAGCAGTCACAGCCACAGCCGCACCGCTCATCAGGCCAGCTTTGCTGCTCAGGGGTCGCCACAGCTGCGTGCAGCACCAGCCCCTGGGGGTTGGGTAGGGCCAAGGCCTACAGGGGCAGGAGCAGGAGCAGGGCCTGCAAATGCAGCGTCAGAAGGAGCAGGGACAGGACGTGCAGGGGTAGGGCCAAGACCTGCAGGCTTGAGGGCAGGCGGAGCAGGGCCAGACTGCACAGTGGTAAAGGCAGGGGAGGCAGGAACAGGGGTGGGACCCATTCCTCCTCCGCTGCCGATGCGGCTGCTGCTGGCTCGCATGCTGCGCTCGCTTGCCTCGCCCCGTCGCACCACCGACGCCCCTAGCCTGCCTGCACAGCCACCAGCAGTACAAGCTTCTGCAGCCTACCCCGGACAGGGGGCCCGCCCCTCCCCTGTGCGGGGTGCCACGTCAGCAACTGACAGGCTAACCTCCAGTGCCAGTGAGACTGGGGGTATGCTTGTGTCTGTTCACGCGCCCGCTGTCCTCTACAGCTCGCCGGGCGGCCCGCCGCCGTCGGGGGCTGCCATTCCGTGGCCAGACCGCAGGATCAGCAGCCCTGCTTCAGGGCGGGGTGCACAGCTCCAACAACGCCAGCGACCAGCCGCTGCTTGTCACTCTACCGCACCAGCCCTGCACTCACAGGGAGGGCGGTTGTATGACAGCTCGCCACGTCACGATTTTGACGGCACCCCAACCGCCAGCGGCTCGCCCCAGGAGCTTGCAGGTCCAGCGTGGGGCGCTGTGGGTGGGCAGTTGGGCACTGGCATGTATTCGAATTCAGCTTTGAATTCAAAACCGAATTCTGAGCTGAACCCTGAGCTGGTGGACGCCCTGTTTGAGGAGAGCCTGCAGTTGCTGGCGGGATTGCTTGAGGAGGCAGCGTTTGAGGCTAACCGTCCGCGCCAGCCGGCCCTAACCGCCGTTGCATCACCACCCCACACCTCCAGGGCAGGCACTTCGCCCCCAGGGCAGGCAGTAGTCGATAGTGTGGGGGAACGTGTGGGGCAGGGCAGGGCGAGCACGGGAGACGGGGTGCAGCTTCCAAGCAGCTCCCTGTTCCTGCAGTCCCCCAGGGGCTGGGGGCCGGACTCCCTACCCGCCAGGGAGCGGGGACAGGACTCGGCGAGTGTTCTTTTCGCCAGCCCCCAGCACCCGTCATTGGCAGTGCTGCACCCTTTGCGAGCGCCCCTGTACTCACCCCTTCGAGGGCAGGGCAGGGCAGCGGCGGCAGGAGCGGCAGCCTACCAGCAGCTCTTTGGCAGCCCCTCCGGCACAGGTGCGTCAGCTGCTGGTGTTGCTGGTGTGGACGACGGCCCCCACACCCTCCACACTTTCTGCCCCGGCGTGCCATCCCAGGCGATGCACCTCACACAGCCGCCACCACGCTCCCTGTACCCCGATTCGCACCGTCCTGTACCCTACCCTGACGTCCCGCACCAAACCCTAGGGCCCCTGCAGTACGACCGCATGTCCGACTTCTTCCCCGTTGCCCCACACCCCCTCACAGAGGGCCTGCCATCCTCCACCCCCTGCGCCCATGCATTCACCTCCACCGCTAACCCGCTCAGCGAAGGCCCTTGGGAGGAGCGCCCCTCCCTTGGCCTGAGCATGGGTGGCGCAACGCCTGTTGCGACAACAGGCGCCGTTACAGCGGTTGCAACAGCTGCTGCAACAGGCGCAACAACCCTGGAGCTGCCTGACGACCGCTACCTGGAGGCGCTGGAGCAACAGTTGCTGGCACTGCTGGCACGCTTGCAGGCCCCTCCCATGGTTCATACCACCGCCTCGGACATACCTGTAGCTGCAATTGCATCTGCAACAGGTGTTGCTGCTGCTGGCGGCTCGAGGTCCTCCTCTGATGCTATCTGTATCCGTAGCCTCGGTGGGAACATGCAAGGGCACGGAAAGCAAGTTGAAGGTGCATCCCCAGGCGCAGGGACCGCGCCAGGGGCAGGCAGGATGATATCGACTGGCAGAGACCCCACCACGCAGCAGGCGTCGCAGCAGGCCTTGTCCTCCCACACCCCAGGTGTGGACGCGGAGGCGGCGGCGCTGGCAGCGTCCCTGGTACAACAGGTAGCATGGCGCCGTGCCCAGAGCAGGGCCAGGGCGCTGGCAGGCAGCGGCAGCATCGGGGGCGTTGATTACGCCCATATCCTGCACCACAGCCAGGCAGGGTTAGACCTAGTTGCCGAGGCGGGGGTGGCTGGGTTGGGAAGCCCAGGACAGCAGCGGCAGCATCAGGAGGAGAAGCAGCGGCAGCTGCAGCAACAGGGGGAGCAGCAGCAGCAGAGGGAGCAGCAGCAGCAGCTGCTGGGAGAGCAACGACACCAGAAGCTGCGGGAGCAGCAGGGGGAGCAGCTGCGGGAGCAGCAGCACAGGGAAGAGCTGCAGAGGCGGCTGGGGGACGGCAGCGAGGCCTACCTCATCAGCCAGGGCGGCGTAGCAGCACCTTGGGTACTAGACCGAGGCTACGTCGGCTCTCCCACCACCGCCGGCTCTCCCGCTCGTGCTGCCTCTTCCGCCACCGCAGCAGCTAAGATTTCTATCACAAACGCTGCAGCAGCTGCTGCTGCTGCTGCTGCTAGCTCCATGAGCAGGGCGTCAGCAGGCAGCACCGCCGAGGTTGGATCTATGGGTGGTGGTGGTCAGGGACGCAATGCGCGTCAGATTGCGCTTCAGCGGCTACTTGAGGGGCTGCATGCCAGGCATCGGGCCCAGAGGCATCGTGAGGAGCTGCCGCACCCTCAGCTGTTCGCACAGGTGAGGGGGAGGGGGGAAGGGGTGGTTGGAGGGGCTGCATGCCAGGCATCGGGCCCAGAGACATCGTGAGGAGCTGCCGCACCCGCAGCTGTTTGCACAAATGGGTTGCCACGTGCCTTTTGCATATACACACCGATGATCAGCTGTCATGCCCTGCCGCTGAAGTTTGCACCTCGATTGTCCACCCTGTGGCATTCAGACTGCAGTGCAGCTGCTGCTGGCAGCCTCTCCTCTGGCCACGGGCGTCTGGAGCTTGCTTGGGAAATCTTGATCCTGCACTCGCCCAGCTCTCATAATCCTGTGTCTGCTGTGACGCTTGCCCAACACTTTTGCGCCCTGCCACCACCCTTCCTCCTCCTGATCCAGGCCGCAGCGGCTGCAGCCGCCGGCCCCTCACCCAGCCGCGTCCGCCAGCTTATAGACCCCCGCAATCGCCCATCAAGCCTGTTCTTGCACCTCCTTTGAAGCTTGCCTGCAACTTGTTTGCCCTGCCACCTTTTCCTCCTCCTGATCCAGGCCGCAGCGGCTGCAGCCGCCGGCCCCTCACCCAGCCGCGTCCGCCAGCTAATCGACCGCTTCTCGCAGCTCAGCAGCCCAGGTGGCACCTCCCGCGTAGCCCATACCTCCCACACTTTCAGGTCCAGCCCTGGGCACGCCGGGGTGTGGGTGGAGGGTGTGGAAAGTGTGGGATCAGAATCGCCCGACCAAGTGGCGAGTCTGGCGCAGGCTTGGGACGGGAAGGCCCCAGGATCGCCAGGACCAGGTGCACCCGCCACAGGATTGCCAGGACCCGCCACAGGATCAGCAGCTCCCGACAACGGCGGCGGCAGCGGAGGCGATGGTCGTACTCCGCGGCGCACCGCTCCTGCGGTGGTCGCCACCCCCGCCAGCGGCACCTACGCCGCCGCTTACATGCCGCATGCCTCCCCTAGGGATGCTGGGGGGGCGGTGCATGGCATGGGGAGGCCTGGCCAGGGGGACTGGTGTGGGGAGGAGGGGTTGGGG
>JAWZTI010001207.1:384-13330 GCA_039880955.1 Chlamydomonas urium | reverse complement strand
GCACCCAAACCCACACTAATACTCAAGGCTGGTATTAGCAGCTGCAACAGTGTTGTACTCCTGCCACCGGCCCCCTCACCCTCACCGGTTCTCAAGGCTCGCGTACGCCGCTACAACGGTGTTGTACTCGGATGCTATGCGGTCTTGAAGCGTCACTAGGCGCTGCTCCCTGCCACGAAGGCGCTTCTCCCGTGTCGCCTGACATCATGGGGTGAAGGCATTTTGCTCTAAGATGTTATAAATGACAGCAAGTTCTAAGGCATTGAGTCCTCTGCCACAAAGGCGCTTCTCCCGTGTCGCCTGACATCACGGGGTGAAGGCATTTTGCTCTAAGATGTTATAAATGACAGCAAGTTCTAAGGCATTGAGTCCTCTGCCACAAAGGCGCCTCTGCTGTGTCGCCTGACAGCAGGGGTGCAAGGCATTGTGCTTCAGGGCGTTGAGAGTGACATCAACGTGTCAAAGCATTCAGCTCCCTGCCGCGCAGGCACTTTTCCTGGGTCGTCTGGCATCAGGGGGTCAGGGCAGTGTTCTTCGGGGGGTGGAGAATGACATTAGGTTATTCAAGCACCGAGTACCCTATCACAAAGGTGCTCCTCTGGAGGTCAAGGCAATGTGCTTCAGGGTGTAAGGAGTACATCAGGGGTTCAAGGTAAAAGCTGGACAACTTGAACAGCTCGTGTGCATCAGATTGGGAGAATACTCGCCCTAAAAGGCAGCAGAGGTGCAGCAAGGTGTGCGCGTCAAAATGCTTATCGGTAAGGAAGAGGGCAATGACGGAACCCACAAATCTCACACGCTGGCTCAGCAACTGACAAAGCTGAGCATTGACAGCAAGTTGTTACAAAGCATCAGCACACAGGCAGCTCAATGTCCCCTCATCTGCTTCTCAGCCTAAAGGTCAAGCTCTGCGCTGAACCCAATGCAACTCACAGGCTGGCCCAGCAACTGAGCAAGTGACTAGCTGTCACTGCCTGAAAACCCTGTTGACTCCCCACCTGCTGTGCAGCCTGAAGGTCAAGCTCCGCGCTCCGCTGCTGCAGCTCCTGCTCTGCTGCCTCCTGCTGGTGCAGCAGCTCCCTCTCCAGCCGGTCCAGGTCGTTGGACTGCAGCTGCAGCTGCTCCGCCCGAGTGTTCAGCTGTGCCTCACGTGCATTCAGCTGGCGCTGCTGCTCCTGCATGGCAACGCTCCTGCTGTCCATGGCGCGTGCCTGCTCCAGCAGCTCGTCCTGCTGCTGAGACAGCAGCTCGAGCTGGCGCCGGACCTGTCCATGCAGCATCGACAGAGCGCGACCGGCTCCGCTGCGCGCTTCATGCACACCCCCAGTTTGATGAGAGCCAGCATTCATGCTTACTTGCAGTCAGTGCCTTCGATAGTGAGGTTTACGTCGTCATGACGGCATGTTGCTGCGCCCTGCCGTTGACGCTGGTATGTGCACCCCTTGGGCAAAGAAGTGTGGGTGCGGTGTGGGGTTGCCCTTTCCCAACAATGCGCGGCTCTCGCATCATCGCTTGCCGCCTGCTGCGAAAGCCAGCCCAAACCATCACGCCGCTGTACTGACGCAGTGCGCGCTCATCAGCGCCGCCGGCCCCTGCTACTCACCACCGATCCACCCTTCCGGCGTGTTCGCAGCACCTCAGCAGCAGCCATGGCCGCAGCACAGCAGGCCAACAAGCTGCCCGTCATCGGGCCGCTGGATCTGAACAAGGTGGAGCGCGACTTCAATGCCTGGAAGAGCACGCAACCCGTCTGGGTGGAGGTGGCCATCGCGACACTCACCTCGGGTCTGCAGGGCGGCGTCATGGGCTATGCCTTCAGCTTCCTGCTCAAGGACCTGAGCAGCGCGCCAGCCGGCCAGGCGGGTGCAAGCGCCGGCCTGGCGCAGTCGCTGCAAGCCCTGCAGACTGGTGGGCCATGGGTGCAGGCGCGCAGCCTGGCCATCCTCACAGGTGCCAACCAGGGCATCAACCTGGCGATGAAGAAGTACAGGAAGGGCAAGGACGACGTGTGGAACTCGTGAGTGCTGCAGGAGCCACGTTGCACGGCGGCAGCCTAGGACTGGTCTATGCAGCATAAGCATACGCATTAGGCATGGGAGGGCCATGGACGACCCTGGCATGCATTCTGGTGCAGTAGGGAGTGCGGAGAAGGCTGCGCGCTGCGCTTTTGTGCAGCCATCTAGGCTCAAGAAGGCGCATCCACTAGGCCAAGCCGCAATCAGGCTGCGGCAGCACTCATGAACTGTTTCCCCAAACATCCCAAAGCGCTCCTCAGCCCATGGCCATGCATTGACCCTGCTCCTGCTGCGTCAAGCAACAGCTTAGTGCTGGCTGGCAAGGAACTGTGCGCCTGCCTCGCCCTCAACCCCGCCCCAACCATCGCCCCACATCCCTACCTCTCCTGCCACCTCAAATGTCCCTGCGCACCAGCCTGCCTAACATGAACTTTCATTGCCTGCCCGCATCTGCTCCAGTACATGCTCTCACCTCAAAGCATCTGGTGCACCACCAACAAGCCCTCTTACCCTGTCCTATTTCCCACCCCCTCCATACCTTCCCTTGCCCCTGCAGCGTGGCGGCCTCATTTGGCGCTGGTGTGCTGTACAGCCTGTCCAGCGGCGCCAAGTTTGACTTGGGTGGGGCATTCGCAACGGGCCTGACATTCGCAGCCTTCAACGGCCTTATCTACCAGGTGGGTGGCATTGGGTAGCACAGGCGTGAGTGGGTTGCGGGCGTGTGAGTCACGGCATCTATTGAGCTCACAACACGGCCTTGGATGCCCTCGTCTACAAGGTGGGTGGCATTGGGTGGCACAGGTTGCTTGCATGACAGCTTGCTGTTATCAGAACAGCACACATCGCCATCTCACATGAGGTGGCTGTCACAAGGTGGCGCAGGTGTGCAGGTTGCAGTGTTGTATACAAGGTGTGTTGGTGATGTTGGGAGCCGTGTGTGAGCCTGAGACATGTCTGCTGCTCAGATGAGAACTTGGTGTGCACGCTTCGCGCAATGCCAGGTCTACCACCGCAGCCCGCCCAACCCTGCTTGCTGGTCAAACTAGGGTTCAAGGGGCCGCTGTGCGTTTGCGGCACCCCTTGGACATTGAAATGGCCCACCAACCTGGTCAGGGGGCCCATATTGCTATGTTGTGCCCCACAACCACTGTGATGTTGCTTACCGATCCACCCATGCCTGCTTCTTTGTCACCACAGATAGGAGGCATGTTCAAGCCTGCGCCCGAAACCGACTATGAGCACGCCAAGGGCCTCCTGACACATCTGGGCCTGACGGTGAGTTCAGATGTTGATCAGAGCTAGGCTCCTGTTCGGGTAGTTAGGAGGGGGGAAGGTGTTGGGGGGTGAGGGTTGAGGGACCTTTGATGCACGTGAGCTTGAACGCGGATCCATTGCCTGTTTTGGGGGAGGGAGGGAAGGATGTCGCGGCACACAGGTCGCTTGGCTTTGGACGCGCCTGTCTGTTCACCTGAAATCTATGCATGGTTGTAGTACACAGCGCTGCTTGAACCCTCTCAGCTCCAACACATTCTCAATCGGTTGAAGCCCTTGTGAGTACCTGCGGCTGCTCATGTCAGGTACTGACACCGCCCTCTTCCCGCATCCGCAGAAATACTATGACAACCTCAAGCGCCAGCTGCTGACGGACAACACAATTATGCTGTGGAATGAGAGGTGCGCAGGCGTGGGTGCGATGCAGGAAGGTTGCTGGAAGCTGCTACTGCTTTTAAATTTACATGGATGCGACTGGGTTATGTTTGCAGTGGGGAGTAAGAAATGCCCCATTCTTTATTATCTTTTATTTATTATCTCTCACCCTCACAGTCACCCTCACCCCTCTGGCCTGACCAGATATTTCACCATTTGTAGTGCGCTGTCGTCGGCCAACATCCCTGCGGGTCCTCGTCTGCACCAGCTGCCGCACTGCCGCACCCGTCACACCTCACCCTCAACCCTGTGCCTGCCTTCCCCTTGAACACATCACCTACAGTGCGCTGTCGTCAGCCAACATCCCTGCGGGTCCTCGTCTGCTCATTCTGCACCATCTGGATGCCATCCGCAACCCCGCCCACGCCCGAAGCGGCTACCTGGCTCCTCCTCCCGCCTACAACTCCCTCCTCAAGCCCGCGCTGCCTCTGCCCGCCCCCCAGTCACAGCAGATGGGTGGCAGGTAAGGCAGCGGTGTGGAGAGTCTCTCTTGTCTCTGCCCGCCCCCCAGTCATAGTGGATGGGTGGCGGTCAGGGCAGCTGTTGGTCACGTCCCCAGCACAGACGCGCACGGCGGCAGCGGCGGCTGCGGGCAACAGTGGTATGCTTAAGACGCACCAAACATCATCATCCTGTTTCAACTGCCAGCGGCAGCAGCTGCCTGTCAGGCGAACAATCGCAGCGTGTTGGTGGCAGCGACGGCGACGGTGCAAGCAGCAGCGGCGTGGCAGCAGGCATGTGGTCTGTTGTCCTCCTCTGGCTACTGCCTATTTCCAGGGCACAGGTGTCTCAGGCAGACCTTGTGTGCATGTACGGCGGCAGTGCTCGCAGCGGCAACAGTGTCATGGCATGCTTGCAAATGAGGCGTTCAGTGCATGCTTGTGGCTGTAGCCACGTTGGCGGCAGCAGTGACAGCACGGTGGTAGCGTCTGCGGCGGCAACGCGCACGCTACAGCATCAGCTGGGGCACTGGCATCAGAAGCTGCAGCTGGAGCGTCCGCTTGTCTTCTGGTCGAGCAGCTCTATAGGAAGGTTGCCTGCGTCGGCGGCGGCGGCCAGGAGACGGCAATTTGATGCACTGATACCAGCCCATCAGATAGAGGAGAAGATTAGCATGCTTACATTGAAGATCATGCCTCTGGGTGTTGGGAGCCGCCGCTGAGCTGCCGCAGGGGGCAAACATGTTTGTTGCGAACGCAGAACAGTGACGTCTGATTGTGTGAGCGGGTGGGACTCTCAGCTGAGCAGCTGTGTGGCTGCGGGGTGAGCATATCATGGTGAAGGGCTGTCAATGCTCCTGTTGTCCTGCCGCCTGCCCAAGCAATAGAGTGTTTGTAGTGCCTGCCACACGCAAGGGCTGCCGCTCCCAGGCTGTTAGTGCTCCCACGCCTCGGGAGCTGCAGGAGACAGGTGCATGTCCGGGCCACTTGCTGTCAGAGCCAGAGAAGCTAGTGAGGACCGTCCATGGTTTGAGTACTAGGGGCACTCTGTAGGTCCCGCTGAGGGCTGCCTGGAGATTAGGTTTTTTCTTGTCTTGACTTTCATAACAATGATGACTGTTTTAGTAATGAGGGATTGCAACACAGCGCTGCCTCTGCAAGGATTTGGATTCACGATGTGCGGCTTATGCACTGCAAGAAAAGCCCTTGCAGTGGCGATGTGCAACCAGCTATGGTTCGTGTGGCAGGAGGGCGGATGGCGCCCCACACTTATGTCTCGCCATATGCGAGCGGCCTGAGCGGCTGCCATATGTTTTACGTTGTGTGCATGGCTTTGAATACACACACTCCTGCATGAATCATGCAGCAGAGACTCACGGTGATCACTGCAGCTCACCAACGCAGCATACTCACCTACATAATGCAGTTAACAGCGGCGGCGCTGTCAGATGTTCAGCAAGGATAGGCCTTCCAGTTGGTGCTCATGGGGAAGCTCCGCGCTGGAGACGAGCAGCTGATGGGCGAAAGCATGGATGTCACGCACAGGGCAAGACATGTCTTATGCAAAAAGAAGTCCGGCAAGCAGGTGAGGGTTTAGGCCCAGTGTATCTACAACATAAGGATCGGAAGGGTTGGAAAGGAGTTGCTAACCCCCCACGTTCTTCTGGGACACAAGAGAAGTAAGGAGAGCGGCCATGTGTAATGCAGCAACCTTCTCAGCGACCAGTGGCATTCCGCTTGACCACTGGCCAACTTGGAGGGGGCTGCCAGCCTGTGTGCTGTGCTCTTCCCAATTCCTTGGATAAGAAAAGATACACACCACCTGCTGGCAAGGCTCAGCGCCTCTCCCCAGGTTGTCTGGCCAGTTTCTCTCGGCAACTGCAATCGGAGCTTGGCGCCCCTCCTTGACTCAGCGCCCCCTAGAAGCTTGTGAGGTAAAGCACGCGAGCTGGCGGCTGTTGCGAGTCTGTCTGCAGCAGGGCCTTCCGCAGGCTGGCAACAGAAGCGGTGGTGGATCCGGGGCCAACGACGATGGTGGCAGTAACAGCAGCAAGGGTGGCGGCAGTACCAGTGTACTGGCGGAGACAGTACATGCCCGGACATCTACACCCCGCCCGTGACCCCGTCCGTGCATCACAGCACAAGGTGTCAAGTTGTAACAACCATGGGTATATTATATGCCCATAGTATATGCCGTATATATGATATCCGCATGGCTGTTCCACAAACATGATCCCTTTTCGTGCTTAAGCCTGGCTCAGTAGTTTCCAGAGTGTTACACAAGGGTAGGGCACACTCAGCCAACAGGCGCCGGACACGACAGCGGCCGCATAGCCCACAGCACAGTAGCAACGTCGTATTGCGACTCCAGGCGAACATCCATGCCCGGCATGTTGTACAGCTCAACGCCTTCAACGCTGCCGATGGTCACACTATTATACTTCAAATCCACTAGCGCACCGTCCCTGCCCTTGAGCGCATGTGCAACGGCCATGCACCCTTGCACACCGAGCCTGCATGCAGCAAGGTCCACTTTGCGCAAGTGGGGCAGGGCGCTCAACACAGGCACCAGCCACTGCGCTCCCTGTGGCCCAAACTCATTGCTGCCCAAGAAAAGCTTGACGAGGCCTGTGGCCTGGGTCAACGCAGGGGCCAGGGCGTTGGCAGCCGCCTCCACATCTATGCGGCAGTATGAAAGGTGGAGGTACTTGAGCGAGCCAGCAAGGGCAGGAAGAGCTGCGGCAACGGCTGCAGTGTCCTCAACGCTCATTGCATTACCTCTGAGATCCAGCACCTGCAGCCGCCGCATGCCCATCAGAGCAGGTGGAATGGTTACCATAGCCGAAGAGCCTTTCACCTCCAAGAGAGTAAGCCCTGTCAGCACCCGCAATGCTGCGCAACCCAAGCCTCGTCCCCTAGCCGTGTATCTTCATAGCTTAGCCCTTGCAGCTGTGTTGCTGTGCCGAGCTCCGACGCCAAAAACCGTGCGCCCTCCTCCCCAAACTCATTTGAGCTGAGGTCCAGCTCGCGCAGGGGGTTGCCTTCCCTAGCCAGCACAGGTTGCAGCATAGGAAGCGTGTCTGCCCCCCACACATTGCTATTTAGATTCCGTGTGTGGAGGCTGGGCAGTGCTGCAAGGGCTGGAGCAAGAATGACCATTGCCTCACCATCCATGCGGGAGCCACATACGTTGACGGTCTGCAAGCGCGTCATGCTCGGCAGCACTGCTGCCAGCAGCGCAGCGCCCTCCTCTAGCAATGGGCTGGAACTGATATCCAGGTGCGTCAGCCCCGGCACAGCGCCCAACAATGTGCACAAAGCCTTTGCACCTGCCGCTCCCGACAGCATGTTGTTGCTGACATCAAGCGTCTGCAGCCCAGGCATGGCGGACAGCGCTGGCGCCAGTGCCGCTAGCTCTGCCTCCCCTGGGCGGCAGTTTGCCAGGTGCAGGTGCTGCAGCTGGGTCAGGGGCTGCAGTGCTGAGACCACGGCAGCCACAGCACGCTGGGACTGCAGGTCACAAAAATGAATGTTAAGGCGCGTCAGCCCAGGCATCGCCTGAAGCGCAGCTGCAAGCTCCACTGCCAGG
The DNA here is from genome assembly GCA_039880955.1 of Chlamydomonas urium. Lineage (NCBI taxonomy): Eukaryota > Viridiplantae > Chlorophyta > Chlorophyceae > Chlamydomonadales > Chlamydomonadaceae > Chlamydomonas > Chlamydomonas urium. The sequence goes on along the minus strand of JAWZTI010001207.1, from coordinate 5,579 downwards.
CAGTCCCGCAGATAGCTGCCGCTGATGTCCAGGGGTGTCAGGCTGGTGCACTGCCGCAGCCCCTGTAACTGCTGAGCAGCACCTTCTGCAGTTACTGTCATGCCAGTCAGCTGCCGCATGCGGGTGGCCAGGCCCGATGCCACTCCAGCTGCTAGCAGTTCCGACAGCATGACAGGCATAGCTATGCAGTACAGTTCGCCAACCACATTGACAGCAGTCAGGCTGGCGCTGTTCTTGACGACCCGCATGGCTGCGGCTGTGGCTGCCCTTTCCAGGCTCTGATGAAAAGCACGCCTGAAACGCAGCCTGCAAGGTGCAGGTGGTTGCGGCAAGTGCCGCATGAACACAAGCTGGCGCCGCAAGCAAGGCTTGGCTCATGCCTGTCAGACACCTAATCATGCCCATGACTCGCGTGTCATTCGCAGCGTCAAAACAATCCCTGCAGGCCTTGCTCACGCGCCGTGCACAGGAATTGGCTGCCAGCACCAGGATGCGCTGCTGCACACCCAGTGGCAGCTGCTCCCATGCTGCCTGTTGTGCGCTCATGGCGTCAAGGTACTCCTGCCGGTGCAAGGGGGTGACTGCCATGAGTGGTCACGTCACATGGGACACCTGAAGCGATGTGCGCCAAGCGCACCCTGGAATGGGACACCGGAGCAGCAGCAAGAAGCACTTGCTGACGCCGAAAACGACGCAGGCGCGGCCTGCTGCGCGAGGACGACTGCTAATCGAGATTGTCAGCCGCAAGCGCTATGCCCACGCCCAGAACATGAGTCTCTGTTCAGGTTTGACTGCAGCTCTCACGTGCAAGTCTCCGCCAGGCCACAGCGGCAATGCAGTGTCAGTAAAATCACCACCGCCTTCCTTCGCTACATCAGAACCAGCATGATTGTCATCTTCACATGCCCTGATGCCATACGAGCACCCATGTGGTTCACATGTAAAACCAGCGATGCAGCTACACTGTGCCGCAGATGCAGGGGGACGTTAATTCCAGGCATGTTGCACGCCACACGCCATCTGCTGGCAAGGCTCAGCGCTCTCCTTGGCTCAGCGCCCCTCCCCGGGTTCTGCAGCCTGCCTGTCATGCCACCTACAGTGCTCAGCACCCCTCCGTGGCTCAGCGCTGAGCCAACGCTAGCGCACCTCGTTTGCTTTGCAGCCTGCCTATTACACCACTTGGAGTGCTCAGCGCCCCTCCTCGGGTTGTGCAGCCTGCCTGTTACGCCACCTACAGTGCTTAGCCCTCTCACGCCGCCTACAGGGCTCAGCGCCCCTCCTTGGCTCATCGCCCCTCCTGAGCTCAGTGCCCCTCCTTCGCTTGAGCAGCGGCCCTCTCACGCCACCTGCGCCGTCGCCGCCCACTTCGGCGTGAACAGCCCCCCAGGCCCCGCAAGCTCCCCACGGCCCGGCACGGGTAGCCCCAGCGCGACGCACTTCTGCGCAACGACCCACTCGAACACCGCCTCTGCGCTGTCCACTTGTAGCGTCTGGCCGTCGGGACCCGGACGGGACGTTACGAACACGCCGGGTATGGACGACACCTCCCTGACCGCGAACGGCGTGTCGGAGGTGCGCTGGAGGTCGTTAAGGTGCATGACGAGCTCTATCTCCTGGCGTGACAGGACGAGTGGGTGGTCCTGCTTGTTGAGCACCACGCACACCGGCTTGCCCTGCGCAGCAACGAGGTGTTCGAGCAGTCAAGCAATCAGCCAGACACTCCGTCAGGTAGTCAGTGACTAGAGGCCGTACGGAGAAAGAGGACCAGAGGGTGGTCCTGCTTGTTAAGCACCATGCACACCGGCTTGCGCAGCAGTGAGGCTTCTGTCGGTCAAGCAGTCGTACCGTCAACCCAAGCGTTACTGCTCAGCCCAAGCGTGTCTAGTGTTCACTGTCCCCATCCCACACTTCCAGCCCTAGCAATGACTCTTGCAACGCCAAGGCCATGGACGCTGCATTAGCTCAACGACACCTCACACTTTTCTCCGAGCCCTTACTTCCTCATAAATCCTCACCCCCACACCTTGGCCTTGGAGTGCTGCACAAGCTTGCACAGCACAATGTCTCACATGACACCTATCAAATTGATTTAAATCAGACTGGACCACCCCACACTTTACCACACCCACCCAACTTGGCCTTGGGATGCTGCATGAGCTCGCACAGCACCGCGGCACACATCACACCTGTCAGTCCAAATCCCACACTTCCTACATCCCACCCCACACTTCACCACTCCCCCACACCTTGGCCTTAGGGTGCTGCATAAGCTCGCACAGCTCAACGGCAGCTGATGCGATGCAGGACGCATCCGACACGTCTATCACGAACAAGATCATGCGGCAGTCGTTGTAGTACTGCGGCCACAAAGGCGCCATCTGCCCTCCCACCTCCCTGTGGCAAGCGATTGTCAGGGGCAGGATTGCATTGCAATTATTAGTACTGTCAGTTGCTAGTACAAAAGGGTTCCTGCACAACACTGTCATGAACAAGGCGATGCTGCAGTGGTCGCAGCACTGTGGTCACAGGAAAGCCATCTGGCCCCCACCTGACTGTGTGAACAATCGTCAGGGGCAGGATTTACGTGGCAGTCGTTGCTAGACTTTGGCCACAGTGGTGCCAACTGGCCGCAACCCACCCGCACCAGGGTGTGAGGGACAAGATCACGCAACAGTCGTCGTACAATTAAGGCACCTGGCCAAGGGTGGGAGATCTGTGCGCCCCTGTGGCGCTCTATGCTGAAGCCACTACTTTTGCTGTTAATCCTTCTTTCTATGGTTACTACTACCAAGGACACTTTCCTTAATGAAATGGTCTTGAATGGCAGGCTTTTAAGGAGGGCACCTCTGCTAGCTTTGTATGCAACGTGATTTCTTCACAACAACAACAACAACAACAACAACAACAACAACAACAACAACAACAACAACTGCAGGTCATGCTCACCTAAACAATATGGTCTTAAATGGCAGGCTCTTAGGGCAGGGCACCTCCGCCAGCTGGATGCCATTTGTGGCCACTGTGTAGACGCTGAACGCCGTCTGTGCTGCGGAGGGCTCCCTAGGGTGCAGGGCTGTGCACGGCAGCAGCAAGTGGGGGCGTGGTATGCAGCTTTGGCTGAGCGTATGTGTGTGTGGCAGTGACGAGTACTGCAGCTGCATCAACAATGTTTATCTGGCAGTGATGGCAAGCAGGGCAACTGTGTCGACAATGGAAGCCCTAGGGTGCAGGGCTGTGCATGGCAGCAGCAGTGGGAGCAGCTCTGGTCAAGTGCTGTTGTGGTAACAACATGGGAGAGCTCAACAATCAAGCGGGCCCACTGCCCACTGCATGCCTTACACGTACTTGCCTTGCGGCCCCATGACATGCGTGCACCCTGCACCTTGAAGCTCGTGCTGCAGACCATTACACGCATCCCATTCCCGCCATGCATGCCCATGACGCTTCAGCCTGGGTGGGGGCGCTCACTCTGCCGTGCCATGCGCATGCATCCTGCACCCTGCACCTGGCAGCTCAGCCCATCACACATATCCCATGCCCACCATGCATTGCGATCTGTGTGAGGGTGCTCATTCTGCCGGTTCATGCCCCGCTGCATGCCATGCCATGCAACACACACCTTGCAGCCTTCTGCACAGCAGGCTCTTGCCAGAGCCCTCCAGCCCCACAATCAGCACGTCGCAGCCGTCGCCACGCGCGTCGTCTTCGCCACCGCAAAGTAGACAGGCAGCCATGCAGCGGTCCTAGTAGGGGGATGCAAAGCAAACTCCTTCCTCAGGCGCAACCAAGAGCTGGTTTGCTTGGGAGATTGAGCGCTACATTATGCAGCGGCGTGCGTGCTGTTATGCCACAGCTGGTGAGCGATGGCTTCCAGGTGTTGTTGCGCAAGGTGCATTCGAAGGGGCCTGACTATGTAACCGACACAGGCGAATAAGCCTTCGGGAATTTGGGAAAGGAGAGGAGAAAGCCTGAAATCATGAAAGAGTTGTGCCAATGTGTTGAGAAGTATCAATTACTTATCATCCTGGGGTACCCTTGAATCAAGCCATGGCCACACCTGCACGCGAGCGCTGACAGCAAGTGACTCACTTGAAGTGAGTGCAAGTGCACTGCCCGACAGCACCTAGCGGGCGGGGCAGCTGGACTGGTCTCATACCGCACCAAAGGCACTACCTGCTAGGTACTGCTAGGCCAGCGATTCAGCAGCTATGCAGTTTGGATCCTCCCGAGGGCGCCGCCAGGGCACAAACATGTGCCTTGAAAGGCACAGCAAAGAGTCCTCACTGCTGTCCCCAGCTGACTAGCAACCCTTGAATCACAAAGGTAGATGATGTGCGCACATGCTGATGCAAAGCTTCCCAGGCCTTTCCTATACACAGTGGTCTCCAGTCTAATAGGCAGCTTGATAACCTCCGATTGGTTGGCCCAGCAATCATGCCAGCCGCACTTGCAGCGCGCCGAACTGCACCGCACCCATGGACGAGCCCTGGAACACCTTGGGCGGTGTGGCCAGCTTCGCGCCCTCTGTGTACCGCTTGGCGATGCGCTGTACTGCCTCGTCGCCCTGAGTACTGGCAGCAGCTGTGCAGGCACATGCAGGAGGGTGTGGGGGAGAAGAGATGAGCGTGAGGTTGGTTTGGGAGCTTGCATGGTGAGACAACATATAGGTTGGCCAGGCAGGATGTTTGAGAACCCTCCCTGGCACATGAGCGCACCTGCGTAGATTGCAGACAAAGTCGCCTGACCCCCACCAGTAACCTTCTTCCTCACATCCTCCCTCCTCTGCAAAAGCTGCCCCTTGGTGCACTGCACCCACCTTGAGTGCAAACGGTGCCTCCAGACGCCCCACCTGTAGTGTTGGCCCCATAGACAGGTAGAGCAGGGTCCTCTGCCCCCTCCCCCACACCCTCACACCCTCCCTCCTCTGCAAAAGCTGCCCCTTGGTGCACACTGCACCCACCTTGAGTGCAAACGGTGCCTCCAGACGCCCCACCTGTAGTGGTGGCCCCATAGACAGGTAGAGCAGGGTCCTCTGCCCCCTTCTTCACACTTTCACACTTTCACACTTTCACACCCTCACACCAGACTCTCTTCTCCAAGTACGCTGCACCTACCTGGAATGCAGACAAAGCCGCCTGACCCTCCGCCTGAAATCTTGGCCCCATAATCGGGGCAAGAAGGGTCCTCTGCCCCCC
>JAWZTI010001206.1:0-15550 GCA_039880955.1 Chlamydomonas urium | reverse complement strand
GTTGGGGGCATGGAGAAGGTAGGTGATGGTGGAGTATGACGGGACTGCCAAAATTAGCATGGCTTGCCCTGGACCTAGCAGAAGGAGCACCAGGAGTTATGGGCAGGGTAGTTGTGGGAAAGGTTGGGAGGGGTGGTACGGGAGTGTGACGTGCAGTGGAGGCAAGGAGAGGAGTGTCAGGAGGGCAGCTGTGGGGAAGGTTGGGAGGGAGCGCAAGGTGACCGGGTAGTGTAGCTTTGACTAGTTAAGATGGAAGCGTAGCAGGAGGTGCGGCCACAGCAGCTGAAGGGGAGCCTGGGGCCTGGGTAGGATGACAGGGGAGTGTAGCTAGACTTATGGAGGAGGGTTACTTGTTGCAAACAAGTTGTTTGTGAGGGCAAGGCAGTGACCTTGTCTGGTCAGGCAAGTAGTATGAGAGAGCAGAGGGCGACGGCGGTAGCATGTAACATGAGACATGATCCTCACTGCCACACCCTTAACAAGTCCCCTGATCCAATCTTTGAACTTGTCTCCTTGCCCCTTCTCACTGCACAGGCCCTAGCAGAGTACAATGGGTGCTGCAGAAGCGCTAGATCCTCACTCCCCTTACAAGCTCCCCAAAAATCCTATCCTACTCAAACCCGTATCCGTGCCTCGTCTCACTGCACAGGCCTTGGCAGAGTACAACGAGGTGCTGCAGAAGCTGGAGATCTTCACTGTCGGTTACAATGAGATGTACCAGGAGCGCATGGAGTACGAGGAGAAGATGCGCAAGCTCGCGGAGGAGCGGCTCAAGGAGGGGCTCAAGCGGGTGAGCAAGTGGGAAGGAGAGGGAGCAGGGATGGAAGTGCTATGAGGGCAGGGATCAGGGATGGAAGTGCTACAGTGCAGGTAGGGAGGCCAAGGGCGGCACGCAGACAGACAACAGCCTCCATACTCATCCAGCCCCAGTACTCATGTGACACTGCTGCCTTGCACTTGCTTCCCGGCTGGCAGGTGCGCTGCAGCCGTGCGGCGCGCGTCATCCAGGGAGCATGGAAGGCGTACAAGGCAAGGAAGATTGCAGAGGCCAAGAAGAAGAAGAAGGCTGAGGCAGCCAAGAAGAAAAAGTAATGCGGGCTTGCATGCACATCGGCATCAAACCAACGGTGTGACTGTTTTGTTTCAATCGCCACGTTGGTGGGTGAAGCTTTCGTTTTACGCCACAGTAATACGGCAGCACGGGCAGCGTTGCACCGTGCACCAGAAGCATCTAAACCATCGAAGAGCAGACAAGTGTGGGGGTGCAACACCTGCGCAACGTGTGTCGTGCCTTCAAGTAGCGCGGCTGTGCAGCACTGGTTATACCAGCGAGCGTTCATCAGCGAGCACACAAGCAAAGTGTCCGTCCAGGCAGCAAATCTAGTCACGTACCCTTCTTTCTCCGCCAATCAGCCATGTTGCGCGGCGCCGTCTCCCAGATCCGCAAGGTTCCAGCCAGCAAGCTCGGCGTCTCGGAGCCCAACCCTCGCATGTTTGGCAACCCAGCCAATGAGCCAGCCAACCCCAAGTGGACCAACGCCAACTGGCTCAAGTCCCGCTTCCACTTCTCCTTTGCAGAGTGAGTGCCTGTTCGCCCATGCAGGCTGCCTGGCTGCATGGTGTAACAGCGTTCGTTAAGCACACTTGACACAGGGCACAGGCGTGTGATCGCAAGGGTTGCGGGCAACTTCCACAGCCACCCGGCAGGTCTTTGGCATGCAACTGACATGCTGTCTGCTGAGGCAGAGCCTAGTGTGCAATCAGTGCTCACAGCGGCAGCCGGGCTAGCATACGGCAAGCACCATCCGCTCTCTGCTCTTAACACGCCCTGCACTCCTGTTTGTGCGCAGTTACTGGAATCCTGCCAACCAGAGCTTCGGTGTGCTGCGTGTGATGAATGATGACCTGGTGCAGCCCAAACGCGGCTTTGGGGAGCACCCGCACCGCGATGTCGAGGTGAGGGCTCTCTTTTGCGGCTCTCTTTTGCAGCATTCTGTGTACCCTGTTGCTGATGGCGGTGACTCATGCTAAAAGTTTTGATGCTGTCCTTGAGTTGAGCAACTGAGTCAGGTTTCAAGATAATCAGTGTGCGTTCTGCCAGATGCTTTGGCGTCTCTGCTAACACCTGTGCATGCTTGCTGCCCCCGCTCCCCGCAGATCTGCACGTACGTCGTGACCGGACAGCTGTCGCACAAGGACTCAATGGGCACAAGCGAGTCGCTGGGCAGGGGCGCGGTACAGTTCATGAGCGCCGGCAAGGGGGTGGTTCACAGCGAGCACAACTTGGATGTGGACAGCCCCGTGCGCTTCGTACAGATCTGGTGAGCCACTGGTGTTTGAAGGTCTTTTGGCTTGCGGCGGTTCAGGAACAATGCTGCAGGCGGAGATGATGGTGGGGATGCCACACGCTGTTTGCAAAACCGCAGGACTTGTCAGCGACGTCTCAGGTCAGCTTTTAGGGTGCAAGACTTTGCAGGCGAACACAGTTTGGAATCAGCACTGTGGCCCGTTCACCCTGGCCTGCATGCCGTCCCCTCCACTCTGTGCGTCTCATTGTCCCCGTACCACCATGACGTCCCCCTCCACACACACTCTGTGCGCAGGATCAACACCCGCAAGCGCGGCATCGACCCCCAGTACGGCTCCTTTGCCGGCGACGCTGCCGCCCGCCACAACCGCTGGGCGCACCTCGTATCCGACATTGCCTCCGCCGCCGCGACCTCCGCACCCATTCAGATCAACCAGGACGCCAACATTCACGTCGCTGAGCTGGATGCAGGCGTGTCGGTGCCGTTTGAGCTGAAGGAGGGCAGGCAGGGCTACCTGCTGTGCATGGAGGGCAGCGCTGCGCTGGCGGGGTCAGGAGGGGCAGATACGGGCCTGGAGATGTATGATGCAGCTGAGCTGACGGGGCCACTGTCTCTGATGGTGTCGGCGGGTGGAAGTGGCGCGCACGTGCTATTGGTGGAGATGGAGGCCAGTGGCGAGGGCCGCACCGACCTATAAGGCAGTGGCGCCGTATGCAAGCATCCGCTTTGCGTGAGCACCAGCATTTAATGGAGAGCAGGGGCATGCAGGTGCTGCTTGTGGAGGTGGAGGCCAGTGGCGAGGGCTTGAGGCAATTGTGCTACGCGCAGGCGCCATATGTTGGGCACGTGTGACACATCAGCACTGGCGCAAGCGCCAAGCTCAGAGGGGCCTTGGGTTTCATACGCTGCCTGTGTGGAGATGGAGGGCAGTGGCAAGGGCCGCACCGGCCTGTGAGCAGTGGCGTCGTATGCAAGCGCTGGCTCTGTGTGAGCACCGGCATCAGATTGAGAGGAGCATGCAGGTGCTGCTTGTGGAAATGGAGGCCAGTGGCTAGGGCCGCACTGACCTATGAGGCAATTTTGCTGCGAGTAGGCACCGGCGTCATGAACGTTAGCACCGGTGTCACATGAGCAAGTGCCACGTCAGCACTGGTATCCCATCAGCACTGGGACGGGCATCAAGTAGAGAGGAGCAACGGCATGCATATGCTGCTCGCAGTGTCGGAGGCCAGCGGCGGTGACTGCACTGTCCTATGGGCAGTGTTGCTGACACTATGTCAGCAGTGCTGCCCATGCGCTGTGTGCAGCACGGGCGCCCCTTGAACAGAGTACACTGTCCAGCACAGGACATGGCAGTTGAATTCTGATATTGTCTCGCTGTGGGCATGCTCCTGTGTTGCATTTCGGATTCCTTGCACATCTGTGTGCGCCATGAACCACAGCTAGCTGTTCTGCAACAGTTGCCATCAAGCAACAACGTGACAGGCCTGTTGACAGTTGTTGGGACATGCTGACTATACCTTGTACATCAGCGTGTACAAATCGCCTTTCTGCCCCGAATGGGGGCTGGTGTTGTGAATAACTCACGCAAACCTCGTGGTTACGTTCCATGATCTCAGTTGTCATTTTGCCATTGCGGCGCGCTACAGACTGTACAATGGCCCATACCTTTGTGTAAAACAAGCATTGCATAGCTGCTGGCAGGCTCTGAGGAAGCTGGCGTAAATCACTATGCCACCATGGGGCGGCGGGTGATGGGTAGGGCTGGTTGGTGCCAGGGTTTCCTGTCTACAAGTCAATGTATGCCGCCCACCCTACAAAACGCGCCCGGCCACAGCGCCAGCGAACAGCAGCGCGCCCACCCACTTGTTAGACACAAACTTGGCCATGCAGTCAGCCCCGTTGCCCAGGTCAACGCTCCTGATCTGCCAGGCCATGTGGGCAGCGGCACCCAGCACAGCTGCATGGTAAGGCCAGGAGCAGTCAGCAGCCGCGCCGGCGGCAAGCCACCCGGCTGTAGTGCAGGCGGCGAAGCCGTACAACCAGGGTTTGGAGTCCATGCCGAGGTACAGAGCAGTTGACTTGATGCCAGCCTTCACATCGTCCTTCTTGTCCTGCAAGTGCGCAGTGTAGCGGGCGGCTTAAAAAGCAGGGTTCATGGGAAGGGGGCGGGATGTTGTTGACCACGCATACCACAGAACGGGTGATTGGGCTGAGCATGGTGTGCGCCGTTTACATGGTTCATCAACTTGCTCGACTGGATAATGGCTGCAGCGCGTTACCTGGTAAGCGTAGATGGTGTCGTACATGAGTGACCAGAACATGCTGCCAAAGTACAGGGGCAGTACGACGGACCAGTCGCAGTAGCCCCGTACCGCAGCGTAGCCCATTATGGCACCCCAGTTGATTGTGAGGCCCAGATATGCTTGGGGCTGAGCAAGAGGGGGCGACGTGGGGGCAAGAGGAACAGCACGAGGGATGAGACTGCCAGCCAGGCAGGACATCAAAAGTCAGGTAAAAGACGCTTGGGCAGAGGCTGCTGTGCCCTCGCGACGCCGAGGGCAATGCAAAGCGCTGGGAAGTTCTGGCAGGCTTGGGGCGTTGGCATGACTGTGCTGCTTTGCTAAGCTGCTGCAAGGCCCAGGTTGGCTTGCAACTGAACAACAGGAGTGGTGAAAACAGACTGGAAGCTCTCGCATGGGACAACACATCCATTCTCACCCAGTACGTGAAGCGCTTGAACAGCGGGTACGTGCCAACAAGCAGCAGAGAGGATGCACCCAGGATCTGACTGCATGGTGGAAACCGCAGGCAACATCAAGGAGAGAAAACTATTTAGAAGGCAGCGAGTTGTTTGGATCGGAGTCACGCGGGTGGCACACAGGCAACATGCGTGGGTTGATGCTGATTGGACACCAGGCAGCGGACCAGGGGTGCATGTCACCTAAACGTGTTGAGCTGGAGCAGGATCATAAGCCCTAACGACAGCTGGAGGCCCAGGAACGCTGCATGCAACATAACACAGTACGGGGATTTCAAATGGTGGATGAAATGGGGCAGGGCAAGGGTGTGGCATGAGCGCTTTTGGCTGAGGCAAGTTGAGCAATCAACGCTGTGCACAAGCTGCACACACCCCTCCGACTTGGATGTCTGCTGCTGCTCTCCCGTCCCCTTTGCCTCCTCACCTGTTGCCTGTGCTGGAGTTACTGCGCCTGACGCCAGCGGCCTCGTCCTGGTCCTCTCCACTGCCTTGTCCAGGTCTCGGTCCCACAGGTCATTCACGGTGCAGCCGGCACCTCGCAGCAGCTACATAAAAGCAGCACATGTGAGCCACGCAGGGGATAGTGCTGGACCACATCAGGGCTTGCTCGGGGGCAGGCAGGCCCCCCCAAGTGGTCACAAAGGGCGCATCATGAGCAGAAAACGTACGCAGCATGTGCGGTGAGGTCTAAATGCTTGCGGCGGCTGCCACTTCTCCCCGTGGCCGCACGGCAGGGTCCGCACAAGGTATCGCATGACAAAACCCCTTAGCTGAATGAGCAACACATTTACCTCTGCTCCTTGATCTGCCCCTCCACCCCGCAGGCTCACCAGTGCGCCCATGGCGAAAAGTGCAAGCATTTTTGCGTCTGGCAGCTGCCCCGGCTGTGCAGCCAGGGCTATCGACCTGTCACGATCAAGGGAGCAGGCAGCCAGAGAATGGTTCACATCATGCGGCAGCGTACGCTGCACATGCAACCAAGCCATGTCCCATTATGGCTCAGGAGGTTGAGAAAGAGGCCGGCTGAAAGTGTGCAGCTTCCTGCCACCTTCAGCCTTGCCTCTCCCTGCAAGCTAGCAGGGTGATGCAGGGTGCGCAATTAGTCACTGCTGTGACAGCTGGCCCGCTGGTACCTTGGGTAACAAGCTGCATGTGTAACAGGCCACAGTGTGACTCAACTATCGGCCAGATGACGTGCCATGGTGCATGTCAGGGCTCCAGCGCACATGCCGTGAGAGTGGGCAAGACCAGCCCAGACTGACCAGCGAATCATCTACAGTCCTGACCTCTCCACCTCTCCCTGCTGCTACCCCTCTCACCAAGTGCAAGGCCATGCGAGGAGCCACGTTCCGATCGGCTTCTCCAATCGCATGAGCTGTGCATAGGGCACGGCTGCAGGCGGCAGCAGATACAGCATGCCTGGCAGCACCTGAGCCTGTGCAGCGCCTGGCCCAGGTTTCGTGCTGGCGCCAGCCTGGCTGCTCCGCCTGTCCTCATCTTGAGAAGGCTTAGCGCTGCTGCTACAAGGTGGCGTGTCACCAGCAGTGCTGCTGCTGTATGCCCGCCATTGCCTGCCAGGTGCTGCTGGGCTGCTGGCGCCGCTGCTGCTACGGCATGGCGATGCAAGTGTTGAAGCACCCAGATCACCCTGCAAGCACAAAAAAGGTTGAAGCAGGTTGAGCAATACCATGCACACACAAGCACAACTGCTGACAGACATGCACGACTGAGCGCCAGAACTGCGGCGTGTCGGCGGTGTGGGTTGCAGCGATCTTGCCTGCTGCAGCTGCGACAGCCAGCCACTGGACGTGCATCCCAAATCCCGCTGGGCTGCAGAGAGACAGCACGCCAACGCCCTCCAGGACAGATCACATGATCTCTGCAACATGCTTCCACCAGCCGCGCCCTCTACGCCCCGCCTTCGCTTCAGATGGTCGGAGCTGTTGCGCACAACTTAAGTGTGGGGTTCGACGGTTCAGCCGAACTTTGGTCCTGCGTGGTATAAGTAGCAGCTCAGGCTAGGGGCATTTGGACACACTGTGTGCATTGATAACTCATATGGAGAGGCAGACTGCTCTGCACAACTCTTTCTAATCGAGCGGTGGTGAGGAGCACCAGCAATCAAAGCACCCTGGCTACTTGGAGGGCCACGCCCACTGACTTTGACTGCTCGCTGCCTCTCACATCGCAGCTCCTGTTCACTGTCGCTCTCTGGCGACCTGGGCCCACTGTGTCATCATGAAACCAGCGATGATCACGGTCATGGCGCTGCTGCTCACAGCTGCTGCCTTTTGTGCCGATGCCAGGACCTTGCTCGCGCAAGGTACGGCGCTCCAGAGCCAGATCGTGGCAGTTCAAAGCGGCGCCGACCCTCTACCTCCAAGGTGCCACATACAGGTCGACTCATGCTGTGCTGCCTGTCCGACACATGCACACCTGCAGGCGAAGGCAGCGCAAGTCGTGCCCAAGCTGCCGCCGCTTTGCAGCTGCAGGATGCAACTGAACTTCTGCAGGACGACACAAGCCGCCAGGCTGTTCAGCGCACTCTTCAGGACGTGCAGGCCCACGGCCTGTCGGCGCAGCAGCAGCAACTGCGCGCAGTGGCGCCGGCAAGGGACGAGACCGCCCGCCGTGCGCTGCAACAACAGGGACCCAGCAACACCAGTGACACTGTTGCAAGCCTGGCTGCACCTCAGCTGAAGATGGTTGTCTGGGTAGTTGACATGTGCGGAAAGGGCGGAGGCCCATCCACCACCGCAGAGGTGCGCCCTGCACAGCACCTGCTGCTGGCCAGCAGGTCAAACCCAGTCAAACCTTGGCGGTTGTACCGCGGTGGACTGAGCTTCTTGTGACCCGCCCCTCACCTTCCAGGCGGTACGCACCCTCATGTTGGGCAACGGTAGCCCCGGCACTCGCAACTTTGCTGACTACATCTCCACCTGCTCCTATGGTAGCACCCAGCTGGACACCAGCTCCCTGCTGGTGATGAACCTGCAGCTGCCATGCAGTGGCGTCTCTGCACGCACCAACGCCCCCTGGACCGTGACCTCCTGCCAGGGCGACAGCCTCTTGGGTAAGCAGGCTGAACGCTGCAGCTTCTTCTGTTTCTGCGTGCAGCTTGCAGCCGATTGTATCTTATGCGAATGTACTGGTCAACCTGAAGCATGAGGTTGTGCAGGCACCAAGCACCACCAGCATTAAAAAAGCATGCTGTGCACTAGGTCTTGCATCGTCGTAGCAGGCGGCTCTTCTGCAAAATCGATCCTGCAGCCCACGCCTCACGAGTGCCTTTGAAGTGATCACTGCCCTGTATCAACATCCCCGGTTCGAGCCCTGCTTCCCCCACAGGCTGGTTTGACTATGCAGAGCAGCGTGCAGCTGCTTCCGGCATTGACCTCACACATTACAGCCACCGCGTGATGGTCCTGCCTCGCAACATCCAGGTGGGTGTAAGGCATGTGTGCTTGTGGTGTCAGATTCATAACCCTCCGACCCTGCAAGGTTCCTTGACTTGTATCCTCATTGTTGGATCAGTGTTCCAATCGTTCTGGCTCTTCTTCCTGCTTTGCCCCTGCTGCTGCACTGCTGCTGCTGCTGCTATCTGCTCACGCCCTCACAGCCGCATCTTCCCCCCACATCCCTGGCTCCCCTGAAACCCGCAGACATTCATGGAGCCTTTCTGCACCTGGGCTGGCCTCAGTACCACCGGCATGCAGCTCACCAACGGACACTTGCGCGGCTACGTGTGGCTGGCAGGTGCGCTGGCTCAGCGGTTGTGATGGTGTGAGGCAAGGCTCGTCGATGCAGTGCATCAACATGTCCAATCCAAGCCATATAACCATTTGCAGTTTGTCATCCCCTTCGCAGCAGGCTGCTTTACTGTTGATGGCGTTGACGAGCGTACATGTAATTGTGCTGCTGCCTCAGGTGCCGCCTGGAACATCACCCAGGCCTACCTGCACGAGCTGGGCCACAACTTTGGCCTCAAGGTGCGCCGCACACACTTGCAGAGGGCGCCCGCCCATACTTGTGTGAAGCGCTGCCTTATGACGAAGTTATCAGCACCGAGCGCAGCTGCAGCCTGTCCTGCTGCATCTCTGGCAGGCAAAGCCGCATGCAAAGTTTAATCCTCGCCTTGCATGGACAGTCAAGTCAGTAGCTGTGACCCTGCATCTGACCTTCTCCACCCTCTCCTAATGCCCCCTGCAGCATGCCGCCACTCCCGGTCCCAATGGCTGCTCTACCTGCGACACCACCTCTGCTATGGGTTATTACGGGCTGGGCCCAGCCTACTGCTACAACGCCCCTGAGAACTGGGGCCTGGGATGGCAGCAGGACGCCGCCCCGGCGCTGTCCTACACCACCATGCCCGCCGGACAGCAGTTGGAGTACCAGCTGCCGGGTCAGGCATTCTCACGCAACTCGCTGCTACGCGTCACGTCTGGCGCCGCCAGCAACAACACCATCTTCCTCAGCTTCAGGTGAGGCGCGTGAAATTGGAGGCGAGGGTAGGGTGCAGCCTGCTGAAGCTCTGCTCTCTGCTGTTGCTTGTGGGGCGCCTGTGACCTCATCATGTTCCACAGCAGCTTGCTGAACGCGCTGTCTCGTCCTTTCTTTTCAGCTTGTGCAGTATGCCTGAAGCGTACTTTTAGACAAAAGGCTCACGCAGCCCTCCCGTGCCTGCCCCCTTGCATTCCTCAGGAGCAACCAGGGGCTGTACGATGTGCCCTTTGCCCCCAACCGCAACGCCCCCACACTTCTGATCCATTCCTGGGACGACAGCGTGCGTCAGAATTACATTAACGCCGGCACCACCTTCCTGCAAGCTTCCCTGGCGGCGACGGTTACTGCGTACCTCCCCCTGATTTGGACAGAGCCTATGACGGGGCTGACCGTCACACTGCAGTCTGCTGACCCGCATGGGGCCTCCGCCACTGTTGCGGTGTGCAAGCCGGCGGAGCGGGGGCGCGAGCTGTCCTGCTTCAACGGCCTGGACGACGACTGCGACGGCCTGCCTGATGCCCAGGACCCCGATTGCTTGGGGGCTGTCGCCCCGGCTCCCATCGTCACCCCTGTCCCTGGCCCCAACCCCCTGCCCCGCCCCACTCCCCGCCCAGACCCCACACCTGCCCCGCAGCCCGTCCCCGTGCCTGCCCCTCAGCCTGTTCCTGTACCCACGCCTGGCGACTCCCACGATCAAAGCCAGGGGTCCCCTGTGATTGCGGATGCTGCTGTTGCGCCTGCAGCTGGTGCACCACCTGCACCGCAGGAGCAGGTCAACCAGTACCTGGAGCTGCTCAGGCAGGTGCTGGCTGGCCTAGTCATCCCTGTTCCCCAGACACAGAGTCCTGCACAGGGCAGGTGACCGGGCGATCAGCCTAGCGCAGGGCAGGCGGCCGTGACTGAAGCCCAGCGATGGACACCTCAGCTTAGCGCAGGCCAGGTGATTGGCGGCTAAGCCTAGCGCAGGGCAGGTGGTTGGACGACAAGCCAGCGCAGGTCAGGTGATTGGCAACTAAGCCTAGCGCAGGGTAGGTGCTGGGCGACGAGCTTGGGCGACAAGCCGGCACAGGGGGCTGGGTGGGTTGAGCGCCATGGTGAGCGCACCCGAGTGTTGCCAGCAGGAAAGCACTTATGAATCAAAGAGATGCACTCGCTGCACTGATGGAGGGCTGCGATGCCCCAGCACGGCAAATGCACTAACAGTTATGGTGTGAGAGGTGTGAGCGCCGTCACCGCAATTGCAAGAAGAAAGTGACTGCTACCAATAAATATCCCATGCGTCAGCCGAGTAGGTACGCAGCGGAATTAAACACAAGGGGAACCTGTAGCTGCATAGCAACTTCCTGCAGCGCGCTGAGATGCGCACCCGTCATGACAGGCGGACGTACTTCGGACCAACCACTGCTGCCATATGCAGCGCGTTGCATGGCTCTGTCTGTCGCTGCACAAATGCCGTGTGCACACCATCACACGAAGGGCTTCTGCCACCGGACACACACGACTTCTTTGCTTACATGATGCCCGTTTTGCCATCCGCTCCCAAGTTCACACTTGTTTTCGTTGCGTTTGAGGTTGCTCAGTCACGACTAGACAGTTTGCCCCCTTGTGTGAGGGCAGAGTGAGGGAATGTGAACACAATTTATCACCCTGAGAGCTGCCGCCTGCATTACCCCTCCTGCTGGTGGGCTAGCGGCACCCTAATTGGACTGCCTGCTTGGTGCCCACTTGCTGTAGGGAGCCAGGGGTTTGCACCACTTTCATTGACGCACAATTACTGGTATTCAGTTGATATTCGTCTGGGCAAGTGCACTGCGGACTGGGCCAGTCCCTCGTGTCCCCTCAAATCACACGCGTGTCTCTTGCCACAAGGCTATGTTTCATGCATTGGATCGACGGTTCAATTAATTACATTTATGGGCAGTCTGGACCACCACTGCTTTGTTGCACGCCACATGAGAGATGTAAACACGTTGTTGGTGCAAAAGTAGCCTTCAACGACCAAAGCAGGCAAGCAGCTCAACACAGTGTCTGATAGGTTAAGTCAAAAGCTTCAAACTCATGCAGGAAGCAAGGCCGATGCCCTGTAAACTGCAACCTGCTGCAGCTTGTGATCCAAGGGGTTGCATACATGCGCGAGTTACTGGGTTGGCTGATAGGCTGATGCATCTGGTGAAGCACGCTTGCCAAAGGCTTCAGTTGATGTTCAGTGCATAGCTTCCATGCGTCAATTGTAGCCATGCATGAGCACTCCCATGGAGCCCTTGTCAGGCTTTGGTGGTGTGAATTCGAGAGTGTGGAGCACTTCGGGGACACCGTTCGGATAAGTCAGATACGGACGCTCTGCACCCGGCATGCAGGGACACCATGAGGCAGCGCAGTGCTGCTGGAAGGGCCGCTGATATGCACGGTCGCTCCACCGCGGTGGCAACCTTCTTGCACAGGTCGATTTCGGGTTACCAAGGTGCGTTGCTCGTTCAATGCATGAGCCTTCTCCATGCATATACGCATGTCACGCCGTCGCCATGCATGTCTTGCAGGGCGAAACAGCAACTTGCGCTGCGAGCGCTGGGCGGGGCGTGTGTCCGCAGCATCAGAGCACAAGGCTTTAGGCGCTTCGTCACCAGCATCAGCAGCGACAACACCAGAAGTTGGTGTGGAGCTGCAGCGGCTGCGCGCTGAGCTAGCGCGGCATGATGAGCTGTACCATGCAAAGGCAGCCCCTGAGCTCAGGTGCGTGCCAGCATGCCCAGCGGCCTGTTGCTATGTTCACGAGCACACAGCACTAAAAGCAGCTCTGCATGCTGCGTGTAGCTACCGCGAAATGGATCAATAAGCTGCTTTGCATGCTCATGCACCTTGCACCTTCCTGTGCTGCCATGCTTACGCCCGTGCCTTTGCACCGAGCCGGCTCCAGACTTTTTGACATGCAAGACTTGCCGCTACCAAACTTTTTAGGCATTGTGCTGTCTATCCTCTCAACGTTCATGCTGTGCTGCCCTCACCGTTCCTCCTCCTCTTTGGGCCCATCTTCCCCCTGTTGTTGCCAACCTGCACTCTCTGCGTCCACTGCCCTCCACTGCTGTACAGCAATGCCCAGTACGATGCTCTTAAGGCGAGGCTCAGGAAGCTAGAGGCAGCTTTCCCAACCCTAGCGCAGCCACAGCGTGTGGTGAGTCCTGCACATGCGTCAGCTGTTGGTCACAGGTTGCAGTATGTTCTGCATCTGCATTGCAAACCTGCTTGTGGTTGACGATAGGGCAACAATGATTGCCGCTGCACTCTTTGCATGCCATTGTTATTTGAGCCCTTGCGGCAGGAGCAATGACCCTGCACGCACCCCAAAGCTCACACACGTCCCGGCCATGCTGAAGCCAAGTCCTTGCCCCACCTCCCCCACTTCTCCCCACACCCTGCCCCCATCTTCTGCAGGGCGCGGCCCCCACAAGCGCCCTGCCCAAGGTGCAGCATGTCACTCCCGTGCTCAGCCTCTTCTCCGTCAACTCCATCAGCGAAATGATGTCATGGCACCGCAAGCTGCTGGCGAAGCTGCCAGCTGCCGCCGCTGCTGCCGCCGGACCTTCTGGGCAGGGGCTGGAGTGGATGATGGAGCCAAAGGTCGACGGCCTGGCAGTGTCGCTGATCTACCAAGACGGCAGGCTGGTGCGGGTGAGTTGTTAGCTACATGGATGGGCGCGGAGGGGTTGCACAAGCAATGGTTTGTGAGGCTGACCCCGAGACTAACGCACAGGCCTGCCCCCTCACCTTTCCCCCTTCCTAAGACTTAGCCTTAATCAGGTCCTGCTGCCGCTTGTACTTCATGCAGCCTTTTCTGCCTGCACCCTAACCCAGCCCGGACTCGCAGCACGCAGCAACGCTAGGGCACAAGCCTGGCACCTGTGCAAGTCCTGTGACAATCTGTCACATTTTGTTGCCTCCAATCTGATCCCCAGGCAGCAACACAAGGTGATGGAGAGCTTGCGGAGGATGCGACACACAGCGCTCTCCCTCACACCTTCCTCGTCCTCAGACTCGCTGAGTTCTGTGGCACTTCGCCATGCCCTGCTTTTGCTTTTGACCCACAGGCAGCAACGCGAGGAGATGGAGAGCTTGGGGAGGATGTGACGCACAATGCACCCGTCATCCGAGGCCTGCCGCTCACCTTCAGCAGCGGCAGCAGCAGCAGCAGCGGCAGCAGCAGCAGCAGCGGCGGCAGCAACGGCAGCTCTTCTACCAGTGTCAGCGACGCAAGCGCGGCCATGCCATCGCTCCTTGAGGTCAGGGGTGAAGTGTTCATGACTCACCAGGACCTGGAGCAGGTGAGCAGTTGGTGAATGGTAATAGCAGCGCGTGGTGCTGTTGGTGTGGTTGTGTGGGAGGGACACAGTAAATGACTCACCATGACCTGGAGCAGGTGAGCAGTTGGTGGCAGTTGGTGGCAGGGTGTGGTACTATTGCCGTGGAAGTGTGGGAGGCACACAGGACAGTTGGTTATGCATGGGGTGCTGTGCAGACTCAATGTGTAGCTCTGTGCGGGGCAGAAGCATGTACCTAGCCAATCTCCACAGCGCCACCGCCTACCATCTCCATGCGACTGCAGCACCTTCTGGCCAACCACCCCCAAAGTCCCACCCTCGGCTATCACTCTACAGGTCAACGCGGCGCAGACAGCTGCCGGCCTGGTGCCCCTTGCCAACATGCGCAACACTGCGTCTGGCTCCCTCCGACTCCTGGACCGATCAGTGTGTCAGGCGCTGACCTGGCCTCCCCTGCCCCCCCCTCCCCCCCCCATTGAACTGTTGCAGGTAAATGCGGCACAGGCAGCTGCTGGTCAAGTCCCCTTTGCCAACACCCGCAACGCCGCGTCCGGCTCCCTCCGCCTCCTAGACCCCGAGCAGTGCGCCAGGCGCCAGCTCAGCTTCACTGCATACCAGCTGCTACCCGTTCCCCAGGGGGCGGCGGCGGCGGTAGTTGCGCCGTCGGTTACGCTGTCAGTTGCACCGTCAGCGGCGGCGCCGTCAGCCCTGCAGGGGGCTAAGTCAGGGTTCTCCAAGGGCTCTAGCAGTAGCAACACTGATGCCAGCGGCAGCAGCAGCGCTGGTGCTGGCGATACAGGGGGCGCTCCATGGGCAGGGTCAGCGTCGGCAGCTTCCTGGCAGCTTCCCTTTGACTCCCACTGGTGCTGCCTGCAGTGGCTGGCGCAGCAGGGCTTTGCGACGAGCCACGACGCCCGGCTGTGTAAGGGAGGGTTCGAGGCAGCGCTGGAGCAAGCGAAGGCTTGGATGGAGGGGCGGCAGCAGCTAGGTGAGCATGCTTGTCGGGAGCTGAGGACTGCTCAATGCATGGAGGAGGGTTTTGGGCAGGGTTCAGAGCAGGGTGGATCAGGGCATGCACAGGTTTGGAAGCAGGGGTGGCAGCACCTAGGTGAGCGTGATCGTGTGAAGACTGACGCAACGCATGGGTGTACAAGAGGCATGCGCAGGCTTGGATGAAGGGGCGGCAGCAGCTGATGATCGCCTCAGTTTGTGGCTGATATGCGGGGCAGATGTGTACTTGGTGTCAGATGTGCACTTGTTGTGCAGCAGGTCAGCACCAGCGTGGGCACAGCTGCTGCGTTCCCGCCTCCCCCAGTACCTGGCCCCTGCTCCGCCTCCCCCTTCCCCTCAGGCTATGATGCAGACAGGGTGGTCCTAAAGCGTGACAACCTGCCCCTTCAATATGTATTGGGGAGTTCTGGGTAGGTCAGAAGCAGCCTCAGGGCTCAGTTGCTGTGCTTTCCCCTCCACCCGCACATGCCCGCCACTGCTCCGCCTCCCCCTTCCCCTCAGGCTATGATGCAGACGGGGTGGTGCTCAAGCTTGACAGCCTGCCCCTTCAGCGTGCACTGGGGAGCTCTGGTGCTGATCCCCTGTGGGCCGTTGCCCTTAAGTTTCCCTCGCACGAGGTGGTGACGCGGCTGCTGGGGCTGCAGGTCAACGTT